>JAJPUD010001367.1:233080-312246 GCA_023553655.1 Myrmecobius fasciatus
ACACACACACACACACACACACACACACACACACACACACACACACACAAAGCCATGATCCAATCTGTCAGATTTAGGACTTGAAGCCAGTGGCCTCTGATGCCAAACTTTAAATCCCCTCCTCTCTGCTGTTAGACCACCCTCCTTCTCCATGGTCAATTGCTTTCTGTTCTCTCTCTGTATTTATTGAACAAATGTACTCTATGTTTTATCAAGCAGAACGGCCTCCTTCTCCTTCTCCTTTCCCAACCAGTTTCAGCTGTGTTAATCATTGCCACGAATTGAACAGAGCCCAGTGTGGTGGACTTGGCCAAAGCCCATTGCGGGTGGCATGTATTTTGGAGTGGGAAAGGGGGAATTTAAGCAAAATGAGAAGTTGTTAAAAGGGGGCGGAGCCTTTGGTCTACTTCAGGGCCACAGCCTGTGCATGCTAAGAAACTGCAGGGTTCTCAGACTTTGATTCACAACCAGCACACTCTTCGTGTGTGTGTGTGTGTGTGTGTGTGTGTGTGTGTGTTGTTGATTTGAAAAAATGAAATTTTATAAATGAATTACTTGCCAAGTCTTTTCTCTTGGTTTACTCATTGTAAGGTACTTAGCTAAAGTACTTTGCAGTTTCCAAAAGTGGTGTATGTACATTCTGAATGAAGGAGCAATGATTTATTAAGGGTCTACTCTGTAAGTAGGAACTTTATTAAGCACCAAGGTAAAAGTATGAAAGTGAAATTAGTTCATTAGATTAGTGGTGTCCAACTCATATAGAAAGGCAGACCTCTGAACCCCACATAAGGATTCTGCATGATATGTATTGATTTGGAAAACTATATATTAGTATTATGTAAGTTCAACTATTTATTCATCATTATTATTATTTTGCTGAGGCAATTGGGGTTAAGTGACTTGCCCAGGGTCACACAATTAGGAAGTATTAAGTGTCAAAGGTTGGATTTGAACTCCAAACTTCAGAGCCAGCACTCTATTCCTTGGACCATCTAGCTGCTCCAATTCAATTATTTATTTTGTTAAATAGTTCCCAATTGCATTTTATTCTGGTTCAGACAGCACTAGAGAAGGGTGTGGATAGAGTATTAGCCTTAGCATTGAGAACAAGTAAACTGGGTTTTGGACTTTGTATCTATAGTAGTTAGCATAGTACTTGAATAATGTTTGTAGTCTTGAGCTGAAATTGTCCTCAGGGAGCATATATTTTATTTTATTTTATTTTTTGAATTGTTATTATTTTTTATTAAAGCTTTTTATTTGCAAAACATATGCATGGGTAATTTTTTGACATTGACCCTTGCAAAGCCTTCTATTTCAAATTTTTCTCTCCTTCCCCCCACCCCTCCTCCCCTAGAGGGCAGGTAGTCTAATACATGTTAATTATGTTAAAATATATGACAAATTGAATATATGTATACATATTTATACAGTTATCTTGCTGTACAAGAAAAATCAGATCTACAAGGAAAAAAACTGAGAAGGAAAACAAAATGCAAGCAAACATCAACAGAAAGAGTGAAAATGCTATGTTGTGGCCCACACTCAGATCTCACAGGCTTCAGGAAGCTTATATTTTAATAAATATAACACTTATAAGAAATTGGGAGTCCTGAGGGAAAGGAGATTTGCTCTCCAGAATCAGAGGAATAGGAAGTAGAGTCTAATCTCACACTGTTCCCCAGTTCAAGGAGTGGATAATAGGAGTGACTGACAATGGTGGAATAGATGACAAAATGGCCACATAGACCCTGTTTTCTGGTGGAATGATGGATTGTAAAGCATATTATTAGAAATTTTGGATTAGGTGAGTTTGCATTTATTCACTCACCAAAGAAGAAGTTATAAAGTCCAAGTCCTTCATTTTACAGATGAAGAAACTGAATCCCAGGAAGTTTAAATAATTTGCCCAAAATCACATAACTAATAAGTATGTAAAGTTGAAATAGAATCCAGGCTTGATTTGAATTCAGAACTTTTTGACCATGGATCCCCTTGTTCCATCCACATGCCATGTAGCTGCCTCAAGAAGTAATTTTATCTAATAAAAGAAATTATTTTTAAGTAGAAGGGATTAAGCAATGGATCATCACTCTTATCTGCATGATGTTGGATTGTGCCAGCCTCTTTCCCTCCAGTGAACTCCCTAGAGTTCCCTAAATGCTTCTATGCTATATCCTCCAAATTCTTTTACAGAATTGCCTGATGTGTCAGAAGTGGGACTTGAAGCCAGATATTTCTAGTTTCAAGACAAGCTTTCATAGGATGGTATGGTTAAAACTGAAACTGGTGTCCTTGTATGTCATTGAACTCAACATCATCATTTTACAGATGAAAGAACTGAGGCCCATAGGGGTTAAGTAATTTATATATGGTCACATAGTTGGGAAAGTGCTAGAGGTAGGATTTGAATATGGGTCTTCCTGACTCCAAGCCCAACACTCTATCCACTGTGTCATCATGTAGTTCCAGAAACACTATTAATGGAGAGTTCTGATCTCAGTCATTAGCCTTTTCTCACCCTACTCCATCCTTCCCATAGCCAGCAACACAATTTTCCTAAAGCTCAACTCTGACCATATCACTTCCCTATTTAAGGTCAATGGTTCCATCTTACCTCTAGGAACAAATATAAACACTTTTGTTTGAAACCCAAAATTAAAGCTAAAATAGATTTAATTTTAAAAATAGGAAAATTATACTATATGCCAGTCATATTAATTAATATTGTTTTAGACTATTTAAAATAACTAGATAGTATAAGGTTGGAATATTGCTGTGGTGTAGGAAACGATGAGCTGGTAGATTCAAAAAATATGGAAAGATTAAGAGTTATAAAGGATAATAGTATCACCTTCAGAGAAACACTAGACAGACTGTACAGCCTAACACAGATGCACATGAACATATATGTATATAAATGTATGATTATAGATATCGATGTATATATATGTGTGTGTGTGTGTGCATGATTGTGTGTGTGTGTGTATGGATATATCCATGCTTAATTGAAGTCTTCTTAAAGAAGGAGGGAGGAAAGGGAAAAAAAGAATAAAGCAAAAAGTGCACAGCAAAGAGCAAAAAGGAAGGGGGAAGCAAAGTCAAAAGGAAGCAAACATAGACAGTTCTGAACACAATGTGTAGCATTTATTATATAGGCTTTCTTAAAATGAAAGTTTATTGTTTTATATTTTGAATCCTCTTATGTTCTTTTGGGCACATGCCATTTTTTTGTTTTGTTTTGTTTTTTTCTATTTTTCTCTTTTGTTTTTTTTCTATTTTGAAATAATTTTTTAAGTTAAAAAAAGCAACTCAAAGCTCTTTACAACTTGGCTGCAATCTACTTTTCTAAGTTTCTCATACCTTACTCCTCTCCATACACTTTGTAATGCCCCCACAGTGGCCCATTTGTTGTTCCGACTCCCCTCCCCACTGTTTCATTGGCTGCAGCCCATATCTGGGATGTGCCTTTTGCTCACCTCTACCTCTCAAAAGCTCTAGTTTTCTTCAAGGTTTAATTCAAGTACCATCTTGCACATGAAACCTTTCCTTATGCCTCTAGTTGCTAGTGTATACTTTCTCAAATTTATTTACCTTGTAATCATCTTATTTATAATAAATTTATACAATGTATACACTTACCTATGTTCATGATATTGACCCCATTAGAATGTAGGACAGAGAAATGTTTCACCTTTGTCTTTGTATCCCTGGTGTTTAGTGCAGCCTGGCACACAATAGGTGCTTAATAAATACTTGTTGATTGATTAAAGGCATTTATTCTACTGATTCTCCCTGAGATTTTCACTGTGAGCTCTCTATACAACAAGCTTCCCACTTCACAGAGTAAGGAATTAGGTTCTACATGTTGCTTCTTGTTGTTCAATTGTTTCAGTCATGTCTCTCTTAGCAGAGATACTAGAGTGATTTACATTTCCTTCTCCAACTCATTTTTACAGATGAGAAACTGAGGCAAATGGGGTAAGTGACTTGTTCAGGACCACAGAGCTTTTAATTACCAAGATTGGATTTGAACTTATGAAGATGAATCTTCCCGATTCCAAGCCCAGTGCAGTCAAAGGTTTGCATAGGATCACTTAAGATTAGGACATTTAATTATCTAAGGGAATCATTTAACTCTTAAATGGTGATTTATCATGTCATTTTGTTATTATTTTTGCCAATAGTAATGGACAGCATTTGATGTTTGCAAAAAATTTTACAAATATTTTCTTTTTATCCTCACATTCTAATTTTACCCTCAAATGACTCATAGTAGTATCTACAGATAGGTGCTATTATTATCTTTAAACCAAGGGACAGAGAGGTTAAATGTTATGGGACACACTCTTATCTGATGCAGGATTTGAACTCATCTTCTTGACATCATATTGTGCTCTCTATCACCTAGCAACATTCATAGTGCTGGGTATCCACTGATTCTTGACAGTTCTCCAAGGAGAACTGTCATTTCACAGCTCAAAATGACACCAAAAGTCATCTACTTCATCTCTCATTTTTATAAATGTTTTCTGAAATGTGATGCTCCTAAATACTGAATTTCAAAATTTTTCATACATAACTTTGTGCTTTAAAAATATGTGTATTTTGAGAGATATCTTAAATGTACTTCTGCAGAACTTAAATAAAATATGAGGGAGCTGGAAATGTCCTAAAGTAACGATGAGCTCTGGTACATGATGATGATATGGCTTATCTGTTGAACTAATCTTTCTTTGTCTCCTTTGCTGGATTTTCATCCAATTTATGACCCCTAACAGCTGAGTTCCCCAAAGGCTCTCCTTGAGTTCTTTTCTCTTCTCTTTTTATATTATTTTATTTGGTAATCTCATCATCTCCCATGGATTTAATTATTATCAATGTACATGATCTCCAAATCTGCTTATCCAGCCCTAAACTTTCTCCTGACCTCCAGTTTCCTAACTCCAACTTCCTCTTGAGCATCTCAAATTAAATATCTCACAGACATCTTAATTCAATATCTTTAAAATTTAACTTATTATCTTTCTCCTCAAATTCTTCCCTCTTCTAAACTTTCCTATTAATGTCCTATAGCACTATCTATCACCAATGGTCTTGACTTTTGTCTTGCCATTGGATTTTGATGACTCTGGAGGAGAGAGTGATTTGCACAGCTCTGCTTCACTCAAATCCAATTCACTTTTTAGTCAAGATATTACCTTTGTGGGCAGCTTTATAGCACAGTGGATAGAATGCTAGCTCAGAAGTGAGGAGGACCTGAGTTCAAATTTGACCTCAGACACTTAACATTTTCTAGCTGTATGACCCTGGGCAAGTCACTTAGCCCCAATTGCCTCAGTGGGAAAAAAGATATTATCTTTATGATGTCATTGGTCCTCTTTGAGAACTAAGGACAAATAACAACAACCTCCCTGTCACCTAGACTAGCAATGTAGATGTTAATTTAGACTTTTCACTGTCTAGTCTCCACTTCCTGTCCTGGATCATTTGCCATGTCCTATAAATATTACCTTAACAATATCTGTCAGTTGTCTAATTGATCATCTTAAAGTAGAGGTCTGCCCATGTTACTCCACTTCCCTTGAGAGAGTTCCTCAACTGTAAAAATGAAAAGATTGGACTTAGTGGCTTCTAAGATCCCAACTCTAGCACTATTGTTTTAAGAATGACTTTGAGTGAATGTTATTTTGTATATTACAGATGTTGAAATTAACTATAAAATTATGTGTATAAAGATGCTAACTGCATCTAAAGAAAGAACTGGTTAATAGAAGTATGTTTAGGGTGATACATATATATACATATATATATATGAATGCATATGTATGTATATATGCATGCATGTAAATATATGTACATATATATGCAAATATATGTATACATTTGTGCCTAATAGTAGCTATTTCTGTGGCATAGGGAAAAGAGAAAATTACATGATAATTTTGTTGTATATTTGAAAAGAATAGCAAGTTGTCCATAGTAGATTTGCAGTTTCCTGTCTTTCTTTATTGTATTGTGTTAAAGAAATGCTTCTTGTATTCCATAAATTAAAAATAATTTTTTTAAAAGAGCATGGTAATTTCTTTGATCCCATGTTACCATTTGACTTTTCTGGCTTAGACACAGTTTCTGGTCTAAGATGAGTTACACATTAATCATTTACAGGAAAATTCTTCAAGGAAGAGGTGTAAGCACTTCACCTTGTTTTTTAGAAGAGAACAGAACAGAGTTCCCAAATCCTAATTCCATATGTGTCAATTGTTGAAAATAAATAGAGAAAAGGTGGCAATCACTAGAAGGAATTCCAGACATACTCTCTTCTACATTCTTGTTTTGCTCAAATGCACACATGGATCCCAAAGCAGCTTCACTGGGCTTGTAAAGTCTAAGCTTCCCTCCTCTGCCAATTATAGCTTCTCACTCCCATCTTCCCACTTGCATCTAATGGAGGAAGCTTGTGAATCCTGCAAAAACAGCCTTGCAACAGTGGTAACTTTGCTCTGTTCCTTGCTTTTCCAAACACTGAGAAGACTACAAGCCATGCCTAGGCCAAATACTCTGTGAACTGAACTAGAACTGGGCCTCTTGCCCATGTATATACCTGGCCAACTGTAATTTATCCTTGGGAACCATAACACTAAACTTTTCTCTTCCTCAAGTGAAAACACTGATAGGGACCAGCTGGCTAGGGTTGACACACTCCATACTGCCATGTATCACACTTATTGGTTAGAGGATTAGCTAAGGCATTGCCCATTTGCTGGTTATTCTTCAATGGACCAGGCTTTCTCTAGGGAGTGGTATTGTTAATCTTCCACAAACAGGAAAGGACTTTTTTTTTTTTCTAAAAGGGAGTTGACCTGGGAAGGAAAGATTTTTAAATAATGTTCCATGAACAAATCAGCCTTTTTTGTAGCTTTAAGTTGAAAATACAGGAAATAGGGTTGTGGTCTACAAATGTCAGAAAGTACAATTATTTCTCTATCAATGCAATTTCTTTTTTGGAATTATATGCATAACATCTTTATTCTAATGTATTGATTATGCCATTCCTCACATCTTACAGACATTGCTTCACAATACCAAAACTACAAAAAAAAAAAAAAAAAAAAGCACCAACAACACGATGAAGAAAGAATCACATTTACCTACTTCTGAGGAACAAAGTGGGAGAGACAAAAAGCAGAGGTTTGTTTTTTTTTTCTCCCCCTGTAAAACTCAATAATCTCAAACCCATTTTTTAAACTGTTGCAAATTGAAACATTGAGACCTCGTTTATCATTGATTCATGCACGCTACTCTGATTAACAATGGTATTCAGAGTCATCCAAGAAAGATGATTTTTGCCTGAGTTTCCAAGCCACGAAACTAATAGCTCAAAATGAAAAATGTAACTGATATTTAACTATTGCCTTATAAATACTTCTCAATACAATTAAATGTAAGAGATATTAAAGAATAGCTATAAAACAGTAGGAATATTTATGTTCTGCCAAAGACAAATATACTTATTTATAGGTGGACATACATTCTGTAAGATAAGCCAATATATTAATCATATTTGGTGAAGTTTTCAAGGAGGTTAGAGTACAAATTAAATATAGAAGGGCACATTTTTTCTTCTTCTTCTAATGTACTTTAATGAAGCCTACAGAGGCTGGAGAAGTATTTATATTCTTTTATTCATATTTTTAGGATTGCCTCACGTCTCAATTTTTAAAAAAATATCTCATTTAAGTGGGGGATACTTCAAAGTGAATGTGTGTATTCTCAACCCCTCACATCTTAAAAAGGAAAATTAATGGAACTGGGAACTTAAAAACAACAGATGTACTAAGAGCAGTGAGATTACTGCTTTGAATGAGACATGGTAGGGAGTTCAATTACTTTGGAGTAGCTCTGGCAGAACTCTCATTGGCTCCTATAGGATTTGGGACCCCTCAACAGCAATGTTGTGTTCTGCAGGAAATGACTGTTGGATATCCATGGGACACAAAAGATAAGGAGCTGTTTCTTTTTAAACATAAGCATCTAACTGCTTTGACTGTAGTTAGATAGCAACCTTCCTGTAGAGACTATGCAATCCATCTGGGTTCATGCATCTCAACATGCTTGTTAATTCTAATTCAGTGATTGAATTTCTCAAGATTAAAGGAACATACACAAAAGTTCTGCTCCAATGGACTCACAGGGACATGGAAGTAACCCTCTGCAATCTCAGATAGAGTTCCCCAAGCTGGAAAGACTGTGGGTTCTTACCCAATGATTTATTTCTGTCATCTGGGAATCAAAATGGCTTATTATTGGAATGATAGTCCCCTAATTCATGAATTTGTCAGGTATATTAAGTTATGAAGTTGCTGGTGACTATGTCGTCTCTCAGCAATGGAATCATCAGGAAGGTTCCTTTAAAAGTATGTGCCAATCATGTACTGTTAAGACTACATTCACTACTCTCTCTGACTTCCCTGTCCAAAAACATTTCTCCTTGATCATCACTCCTTTTATCTGTTTTACCTTATTTGAAAGTAAGCTTCTTGAAGACAAGAATAGTCTTGTTTGCTTACATTTGTATCCCAAATGTTTAACAATGTGCCTGGCATATGATAAGCATTTATTTATCCATCTATCCCAGATGGCACAATACATAAAGCACCAGGTCTGGAGTCAGGAATACCTGAGTTCAAATCTGGCCTGAGAAACTTATTATCTGTATAACTCTGGGTAAGTCACTTAACCATTTTTGCCTCAGTTTCCTCATATGTAAAATGAACTGAAAAATGAAATTGTAAATTAATCCAGTATCTTTGCCAGAAAAAAAAAAAAACAAATTGATTCACAATGAGTCAGACACAGCTGAAAGGACTGAACAACAACATCCAAACATCCATCCCTCCATTCATCCTTTCAACCACCTATCCATACTTTCTTTCTTCTCCACAGAAAGAACTACAAGAGATAATTTCAATTTCAGTGACTTTGAGAGAGAAAAATTGCAGGGAAGTTTTGGTTCTGTTTATTCACTTCTCCACTTTGAGAATTTATACATTGAAATAGCAATGTGTTATAGGTGAGATTAACTCAAGTTCAAGGCCAATGTTGACATGAAATGAAACATGTATAAATCATTTTAAAAAAAGAAATTTACTTAGACCTAACACAGTAAGAACATTCAGTGAGGATACTAAGGCACTTAGGTCATGAGACATTCCCATACACACTTTATTTCCATGTGGAAACATGT
This sequence comes from Myrmecobius fasciatus, assembly GCA_023553655.1. Lineage (NCBI taxonomy): Eukaryota > Metazoa > Chordata > Mammalia > Dasyuromorphia > Myrmecobiidae > Myrmecobius > Myrmecobius fasciatus. The sequence goes on from JAJPUD010001367.1 coordinate 242,328, forward strand.
CTAATCAATGGGAAAGGGTACTATATGACTCATGCAGTATTGAGACATCCACTAAACCTGAAAGGTCCCAATTTCACACAGATGGGCTTTTTTCTGCCCTTATGTAACTAAAGGTGAAGGAGTTCACTTACCTTGGCAGTATACTTTCCAGGAATGTACACATAGATGATGAGCTTAATATGCACATTGCCAAAGCTAACTTGGGGTTTGGGAGACTCTGAAACAAAGTGTGGCAGAAAATAGGTATTAGACTGCTACCAAACTAAAGGTTTAGAGAACTGTTGTGTTGAACTTATTGTTGAATGCATATGAACCCTGGACAATACACCAGTTCCATGCCAAGAAACTGAATTTTTCCAATTGAATTGTCTTACAAAGATTCTGAAGTTCAACCTGGCAAGATAAGGTACCAGACACCGGGATTCTTTCTCAAGCTGTGCTGACAAGCATTCAAATTCTACTGCAGAGAGTGTAACTGATTGTTCAAGTGCCAAATGCACATTTGCTTAAAAGATTATTTTGCATAAAACTTGTACAAGGTAAGTGCTCACACGGAGGTCAGAAGAAATGATACAAGTACACTCTCAAGGTCTCTGAAGCATTTTGGAATTGATGGTGTGATATGGAAGACACTGGCAAAGTAAAGAAGGAAACATGAGACAGACAAATTTAGAAACATATTTATTTCAAATGTTCATGTGGACTATATGTGCCTGACCCATGGTAGAGTCTTCTGAGCTCACATTGGTCTCATCAACCACAGTCAGATACACTTTATCTTGATATAATGATATCATTTTGGTCCCCTTCAAGGAAGGACAACAACCAATGAAATGGCTAGGAAGCCATATCAATATGGCCAGTGGTTACTAGGAAGTTGCATCAAGGGAGGCACATCCTTGTCAAGTCAAGTACCTAAGATGGTTTTGTTCATTTTAAAGGAAAACTAGCATAATCATGTTACCTTCTAAGAGGCAGAATGGAAAAAGAATACTAGCCTGTCACAGACAACATGGTAAGACAACAATGTCTTGACTTTTCCACAGAGGTATTCACATAGACAACCTGTACTGACAAAATCACCACTGACTGAGGACTCTATGTCCTAATGATAAGTAAGTAGGGGAACATGGGTATGTGGAAAGAAATACAAGAAGAGACAGTACTTACAACTATGGATGTCTGCAGGTGCAGAGCAATCAGGTAGCAGGGGTGGGGGAAAAGGGAAAGAGGAAAAATGACTGAGTAGTGATTTGTTTTAATATGTATCAAGTCAATTTCTTAAATAAATACTTGCCAAGAAAACTATTACCTTCTTATAGAGAATTTCAGGAAAAATAAAGTTGATTAGGTGCAACCCTCTTACTAAGCCATGCCTCTGTGAATCATTTCCAGCATCTAGGAACATTTCATTCATTCTGTGTAGACAGAACATAAAGAAAAAACTTAATCCCAGAATAGTTTTCCAAGGAAGGTTATGAAGTCTCCTTCCATTGGGACTGTTTTAGGGTTTCTTCCTAGTCTGGGATCAGGGAATTATTTAGATGACTTTCCAGAAATCTATGTGATAATGGCAAGAGAAAAACTAAATCATTCCATTTTGCTGTGGTTTATGATGGCCCATGCATGGAAGGACTGATACTTTAAGGTCATAGATTCATGCAGATTTTATGATTATTATTCAGTTGCTTTTCAGTCATTTCCGACTCTTTGTGATCCTTTTTTTGAGGAGGGTTTTTTTTTTTGACAATGATATTGGAGTCTTTTGCCATTTCCTTCTCCCATTCATTCTATAGATGAAGAAACTGAAGCAAGCAGGATGAAGTAGATGAGTCTTTCTGATTCCAAGTCCAATTATTCTATCCACTTCACCACCTAACTGCCTAATCATGCAAATGGGTTAGGCCAAATTGGAATGGCCATTATGTCATTAGTCAATAAATATTTATTAAGCACATATTATGTGCCATAAAGACTTTCAAGTTTGGAAGATTCCATACAATATATACACCAGATCTCTGAGTTTATGTAAAGACCACTTCTAAATTATATCACTGAGATAATTCAAAAGGCAGAAATAATCTGAATCATTCAATTCATTGAGTGGTTAGCATATACTTAAGGCATGAGGTATGATTGACCTCTTTTTTACTCTATCCCTCTTAGTTTAACAATAAGAAAATAATAAATACCATTTATATAGCACTTTGAGGTTTTCAAAATCTCATCTGATTTGACCTTCCCAGTAACTGAGGGTGAAATCCACCCAGAATCACATAGATAGTCAAGATCTGAACTCAGTTCTATCCTGTTTCTAAGTCCAGCCCTCCCTCCATGATGCCACTTGGCTTCCCAGGAAATGGAAAGTCCAGAGAATTGTAGTTCAGTTAGTTTTTAAAAAGGAAGTTACTTTATTTTAGTAATTCAGGAAAAGAACACACAGATATTCTGTGTCTTTTTTAATCATTATATTCACAGTCCCCAAGACCTTTATAACCATGAATAACTGTTTACTAGTTTGAATAATTCTTTTCTGACACTTTTGGACCCCAGTTCACACTCCTGGCTATAGTTCCTCTAGTTGATTCCTGATGGAAAGAGAGTCTGATTGAGGATGACAAAGAGAAAAAAAGAAAAAAGAGACAAAGAAAGAAAGGGAGGGAGAAAGAGAGAGAGAGAAGAAGAAAGAAAAATGGAAGGAAGGAAGGAAAAAAGGAAGGGAAGAAGGAAGGAAGGAAGGATGAAAGAAAGAAAGAAAGAAAGAAAGAAAGAAAGAAAGAAAGAAAGAAAGAAAGAAAGAAAGAAAGAAAGAAAGGAAGAAAGAAAGGAAGGAAGGAAGAAAGGAAGGAAGGAAGGAAGGAAGGAAGGAAGGAAGGAACGAAGGAAGGAAGGAAGGAAGGAAGGAAGGAAGGAAGGAAGGAAGGAAGAAAGGAAGGAAGGAAGAAAAAGAATAAAACAGGCAAGCAATTGCAATAAGGAAAATATAGAATCAGAAATTTATGCCTAATGGTACATTTATAGATATCTCTGATTTATAATGTCTCCTTCTTGCTTTGGCTAGAATAAAACCTTCTTACATATATTATTAGTTTTATGTTTAACTACAAGAAGCTGCAAATTTTAGAACACATATAATTACCATGAATATTCTGTGGCCTCTTTCCCACTAACTTATTCAACTCTGATTTTGGGAATGAAAACATATTTGCTTCCCAAACTTCAGTATCTGTTTTCAGTAAATATTGAAGGTGAAACTACCCTCATTCATGCCTGAAGCAAGGGCCAATTAAAAGCAGGGAAAGTTTTACTTCCTATGTGCCATATCTGTCTTGGGTCATGTCAACAGGACCGCAACCCCAAAGAACTTATATTTAGTTCAGTTTGCTGTGAATCATTGAAAGGTTCTCTGAGTGTCCATACCTATCCTGTGTGATTCTGTGTGCTGGTCAAATGGTATAGCACTAACAGTGATAGGCTTAGTGAATTTCATTACTTTCGCCTTCTTTGCCTACAGCCTTAGAGATATTCTTTTTTTTTATTAAAGCTTTTTATTTGCAAAACATATGCATGGGTAATTTTTCAACATTGACCCTTGCAAAGCTTTCTGTTACAAATTTTTCCCTCCTATCCCCCACACCCTCCCTAGATGGCAGGAAGCCCAACACGTGTTAATTATGTTAAAATATTTGACAGATCAAATATGTGTGTACATATTTATACAGCTATCTTGCTATACAAGAAAAAAAAACTGAGAAGGAAAACATAATGTAAGCAAACATCAATAGAGAGCATGAAAATGTTATGTTGTGGTCCAGATTCAGATCCCACAGGCCTCTCCCTCAGTGTATATGGCTCTCCTCATCACTGAACAACTGGAACTGGCCTGAAACATTCATTATTGAAGAGGACCATATCCTTCAGAATTGATCATCATATAGACTTATTGTTGCTGTGTATAATGATCTTTTGGTTCTGTTGATTTCACTCAGCATCAGTTCATGTAGGTCTCTCCAGATTTCCTTAGAGATATTCTTGCTAGTAAAATAGAGAACCTTAACCATTGTGGGGTTCTGAATATTTCCAATGACATTAAGAATCTGGTATTGTTTCCAAGGGACAATTAGTGAATAAAGTTTCAGGCCTAGAGATAGGAAGATTAATCTTTCTGAGTTCAAATCTGGGCAAATCATTTAATCCTGTTTGCCTCAATTTATTCATCTATAAAATGAATTGGAGGAAGAGAAAACAAACTATTCCAGTGTCTTCCATGAAAATGCTAAATTGGTTTATGAAGAGTTTGACATGACTAAAACAACTGAATGACAACAATGAACAAGGTATAATAGACATTTCATTAGAAAGAGAAAAATGATAAGCTGTTAAGAATTTTTAAAAATTAAAAAAAAATTTTTAATTAAAAAAACTTTTTAAAGAAAGTTCAAAGGAAAAGAAAAGACCTTAGATATTATCATTATTCTTCACTTTAATAGTGAGAGAACTGAGGGCCTGAGAAATAACATGCTTAACTAAAGTCTCATTGGCAGAAAGGAAAGGACATGGGATTGAAAGGCACATTTGATGATTCTAGATCCAGTATTCCTTCCACCATCTCTATGCCATGCTACTGGTACCCAAGGGATAGCCCATATTTCTATACCTCTAGAAATAGGCACTAATCACTGGTATTCAAAATGATGACTTTGAAACATATAATCTTCAGATGTTTTTTGAGTCTAATCACAGTTAAATTCTGTCCAATAGAGCTCCAATGTAACTGAATTTTAAATAGTAAAAGTTAACAATCTTGAATAACCTGCTTTCTCATCCTGGAACTACTCTTTGCATCTGGGGTCTCCTCACCCTTGAATATTCTTTGCTCTATGACTCTTTTCTCTCATGGTGAGCTTCTTCCAAGACTTCTTTTTGCAAATGGGTCCAGGATAGACAAGTTTCGTTCTTCCTCCTAGCTCTGATTCTGACCCTCTGGACTTCACCACCCTGCTCCATTTGAGTACTTTTCCCCCCTCTACTTTCACATCAACTCCCTCAATTGTATTCTGCAAAGCCTCTGAACTTGACTCTCATTCTTGGCAAAAATCTACCATTTTTATCAACAGTTTAGCTTTATGAGCAGTTAAAACATGAGAACTGGTCCTATTACTAGACATCAAAAGGATTTCATCTAGAACAAGACATACCAAACTAACTTCATTTGCTTTTTTGAGAATTTAACTAGACTAGATCAGAAAAATGTTATACAGTATAGCAGGATTTCAGAAAAACTTTTGACAAAGTCTCTCATACTATCTTTCTGAAAAAGATAAAAGTTGGGTGGTACAATAGATGAGAGATCTGTAATTGGAATCAGGAAGATCTAAGTTTAAATCAAATCTAAGACACTTACTAACTGTGTGACCCTATGTGGATCACTTAACAGTTATCTACCACATTTTCCCTATCTACAAAATGGAGGTAATAATAGTACCTACTTCACAGGGTTATTGTGATATCAAATGAGATCATATATGTATCATGTTTTATAAATCTTAAACTGTCATATAAATAGTAGGAGTAGGGTGGTAGTAGTAGTAATGGTGCAGTAATAGTTATAGTATCCAGAAGTAGTAATAGTGGGTAATAATGATGGTAGTGGTGGTAGTAATAGTAATAGTGTGGTAGTAGTTATAGCATCTGGTAGTATTTGTGATGGTAGTGTAATAGTAGGTAATAGTAGAGTAGTGATAGTAATGGTGGTAGTGATAATACTAAGAGCATATTAGTAATTGTAGTAGGTGGTGATGGTGTTCTAGATGATATGACTAGGTAGATTCAGAAATCTTTGGATGATTATATTTAAAGTGAATAGAGTCCTGAGCTTGACTTGAGAGAGAGTCTCATCTTCCTGAGTTCAAATCTGACCTTAGACATTTACTAGCTGTGTGATGCTGGTCAAGTGACTTAATCCTGTTTTATTCAGTTTCTTCATCTATAAAATGAGTTGGAAAAGGAAATGGCAAATTATTCTAATATCTTTGCCAAGAAAATCCCAAATGAAGTCAAAAAAAGTCGAACATGACTGAAAAATGACTCAACAACAACTGTTATCAAGGAATTTACAGCTTAGTGTAGGAGAGGCTAAAACATAAAGGATTATGGATTTTAAATTCTAAAGTATTCCAAGAGGTCATTGAGTCCAGCCATTTCATTGCACCAAAGAGGAAACTGAGGCTCCAAAAGGTTGAATGACTCTTATTAAATGCCTAAGATAGGATTTGAATTTGGTTACTTCATGACTCCAGATCCAGCACCTTCTCCACTACATTGTACAAGGCAAAGGATAATTAAGTGACACATAAAATACTATTGCACTGCTCTAGGTGAGGTATAATGCTGTGGAAATTAGGATAGTGACCTGGAAATAAAGAGAAAAAAAAGGATGCAAGATCCTTTTATAGGAAAAGTCATTGAAATTGGTGACTGACTCAAACAATTTCCTTTTCCATTCTCTGGAGTCAGAGTATCTAAGACATGGACTTTTCATGGGCAGCTGGCAGCTGTTGACCAGAAAGTTCTACCCCCTATGCCCTCTAGCTGCCCCTAAAGCTCTTTTCTTTATGAAATCTCACAATTTCTGTTTCACCATCCCCACTCCCTCATATCTCATGAGTGTTGAGGAAAGAAACTTTCCACAGGAATCTAAAGAATATATAGCAGAAGGAGTTCATTTTTCTCAAATAATCCAGAAGAGTTATCAAACCAACAACTAGGAGACTTCCTATAATGGACTAATCCCTTATCTTTTTTTTTTGGCCTGGGGGAGAAAATTGGCAAAGTGGCTATACTTGGTTTTATTTCCATCACTGATGAACTAGATTTCTTTTTTTAAAAAAGCTAATTTGAAAGTAAAATCACCAGTGTGCTACAATCCTGATTCCTAAATGACCTTTAGATCTTTGTGGTGGAGAAAAATGGCAGGCTGACCAGGATGGAAGTGTCCTGTCCTCTGGGTGCTAGTGTGTGGGACCTTGACACCACATGCCATCTAGTGTTCACAAGCAGTACAACTGGAAAGCAACCAGCTGTGAGAAAATAAAATGTGTATCCTTTGCTTGGAACAGAAGTAATAACAGAAGAATAAGATAATGTTGCTTATCATTCTTTTGATGAAGAGTGATGTAATAAGTACTAGAAATTACCATCTTCCACTTAAAGTCATTTAAGGAAACATCTTCTCTTGTCTACCTTTTCAGGTGTTTTGGAATTCTCAGCACATTAGAGATATAATCTATAGATCAATCCATAAAACATAAGAAGCCATTAAGAAGAAAGAAACAGAATTGACTCCTTGATCTTTATATAAACCATGTCTAAAAGAAACATAAGTTCTCTCTATTCAGACACTGCTTAATTTCCCCACATCTCTAATACTGCAGGATTCCATCCCATGTATATCACTCTTTCCCACTCCCAATCTTATCTCCTAATTTTGGTCAGTTCCCCCCAAAAGCAGAAAACTCAGTATACCCAGAACAGTTAGTCCTGCCAGATAAAAAGAATTTTAATAGTGGATACAAGCTAATTTCCAGACTTTTTTCTGAGCTAGTCAATCAGTAGCTGTCTTGAACAGATGAGTGATGGGCAATAAGCTGGGCCCAGATGGGAAATGGACAGGTTTATCTTTGGGAAATTGCCTAGTATGTTTATTGAATTCCAAGTTCTTGCCTGAAGCAAAAGACCATCATTTTTTTCCCTATGCATTATTATGGAGATGCTATTCAAATAAGTTTCTCAAGAGCTGAAGTTCATACAAAGGACAATGATAGATGTGAATAAGCTGCAATCTATTCCCAATAAGGAATTAGACCAGAGTTGTGGTATTAAAAAATATCCTTAAGATTAAGATATCCTTAGAGTATGATCCAAAAAGGAGGTGAGTCATTATATGAAAGACCAGCTCAACTCACTGGTATTCATTCAATGTCAAAAGAACTAAAAAAAGACCCCTAATCCTCTGAAAAGACCCACTGTATAGAGTATTCAGACAACATAGACAGAAGTTATACTGGATGAAAATTCATTGGTGGATGGACAGTGATCTACGAGTAGAAGAATGCATATATTGATAAGATTACAGATTTCTTGATAACTGATGTATTAGCTTCTAAGACAAGCAGTAAGATGTCCTTCATCAGAATTGGACTGCTTCCTTCAAGTAGACCATAAGATCATAAGACCAGTTATACTGGTCTGGAATGAAACTCAAAGGTCATCTCTCTCATTTTATGGATGAGGAAACTGAGACCCAGAGAGATTATGACTTGCCTAAAGTCACAAACACAGTAAGGTGGGTTTTTTTTGTTGTTGTTTTTTGTTTTAAATTTCATATCCTGCTGCTGACAAGAACAGGCAGATTTCCATGGTATTCCATTTCTATTCTACTCAGCAGTATCCCTCCTATCCCAGAAAAGTGTGAAAGGACTAATCAATGAAGAAATATTTAAGTGCATTTAATGATGCCTATTATGCAGTAGGTATCATTCTAAGTGTTATGGATACAAAAAAGGCAGCTTTTCCTACCCTCAAGGAGTTCCCATTCTAATGGGGGAGGCAATAAATGATGATATATATCCATGATATTTTCAGATATAACACTAGTCATGGAGTTAGGAAGGCTCATCTTTGGTAAGCCTCAGACACTTATTAGGCACTTGTTGTGTGATACTGGGCAAGTCACTAAACACTATTGGCCCAAGTTTCCTCATCCACAAAATGAGATGGAGAAGGAAGTGACAAACCACTTCAGTATCTTTGCCAAGAAAACACTAAATGGGATCATGAAGAGTCACACAACTGAAAAATGACTGTGTAGCTGAAAGGTAATCTCAGAAGGTAAGTCACTAGCCTGTGAAGTATTCTTCTAGAAGATGAGATTTGAGTCAAGATTTGAAAGAAGTCAGGAAATCTAAGAATGCAAGAGAGGAGTCATGAGGCGCACCAAAATTGGAAACAGTTTTCTTGACAATAATAGCAAAGTTGAACAATGGGTACAGATAGGGGAAAAAGTGGATTTTGTTTTGGGTGTGTTGAGTTTATAGTGCCTGGAGAACATCCATGTCACACAAGAAGGACACAGCAATTCAGAGAGGACCACGAATAAAGATCAATATCATTAGGGAGGATGTCATGGAAAAGGTGGAACCAACCACACACTAAGAAAACCAGGGAATTTATAGGAATAGACTTGAAGTAAAGCTCCTGAGATAATAAGGACCAGTATACAAATATCTTCAATAGAGATGAAGCAGAAGAGTTTCAAATTAGGGATATATCAATCTCTAAAATACTGAGGGATAAGGCAAGTAGGTGGTATCATTATCATTACCGCATTATATGGATCTTTTAAATGTTACAATTATCTCATTTGATTTTCACAACCCCTTTGGGAGATAGGTACTATTATTAGCCCTTTTTTGGATGAGGAAACTGAAGCAGACAGAGAGTAACTTTCTTAAGCTGATGGAACTTAGTTCAGTTGAAGCCTCTGATACTTACTAGTCATATGATCCTTAAAAGTGAATTAACCTCTACTTGCCTCAGTTTCCTCATCTGTAAAATGGCAGTAGTTATACCATCTTACAGGGCTATTGTGAGCAATAAAGAAGATAATATATGTAAGTTTTTGTTCAGTTGTGTGTGACAATTCATGACCCTATTTGGAGTTTTCTCAGCAGAGATACTGGAGGGGTTTGGCATTTCCTTCTCCAACTCATTTTACAGCTGAGGAAACTGAGGCAAGCAGTGTAAAGTGATTTGCCCAGGGTCATATAATTATTAAGTATCTGAGGTTGTATCATGAAAATGAGTCTTCCTAGTTATATGTTAAGTGCACTGCAAATCTTAAATTGTCGTGTAAATGTTAGCTATTTGTGTTATTACCCTAAGGGGCTGGATATATATATGTATATATATATGCATATATATATATATACATATATATAAAGTCCAGCTGCAAAACAAACAAAGGAAGTGCAAATAGACATACTTCTTCTCCTTCCATGTCATCCCCCAATTTTAGGGATGAAACTAATTGAATTTCTTTGTTGGAAGCATCTACTCTGCCACTCAAAATACTTCTTTTATGGACTGATGACATTTTTGTTCTAATTTATCAGACTAGTTTATGTCCTGGATGTGGGAATTTGGAATAGTCTATTTGGTTAAATAGAAGAACATATGCTTCTTGTAGACAATGACACCAGACCCAAATTCACCCCGCAAATACTGGTAACGTGTTTCCTGTGGTTCTGATTGCCTCAGTTGTGAGAGTGTTTGAGTGTGTGTGTGTGTGTGTGTGTGTGTGTGTGTGTGTGTTATTATGTTTGAGAAACATTACAATAACAAGTTACTTCTTAGAGGCTCTGTTTTCTCATCTGTAAAAAGAAGTTAGCCTGGACAATCTCTAAGGTTCTTTCCATCTCTAAGTCTGTGATCCCTATGATTCTGTTAGCTGGGGTTTTGATATTTTTATGCTTGAGCCATTTTTTTTAACTAAAGAGAGAGCTGCCTTATAATTCTTTTTTCAAGAACATCTGGCCTTGGGAAAATCCCAGCCATGCACATTTTGTGCAGCCACATATACATTAGTCTTCCTTTCACTCAGAGGAATAAACAAGCTGGGTGGATTCAAGTCAAATACATGTTGATCGATCAGCCAACAAGCATTTATTAAGGGTCTACTCTATGTTATATAGAAGCAGCAATGCTCTATTTCCCTCCCTTCCTACCACTTCCCATGTAAATTTGGCTGATTTTTTCTTAAAAGATATCAAAACCATCCTCTTGAATTAATTGACTGGGAACTAAAAGCTCAGGGTGCTGACATCATTTTTTAATTGTCTTAGTACAAAATAATCATGAGGAGTTCTAAGCACACTCTCATGCTTGGCTGTTTTTCCACATTAGACAATTTAGGCCAGTCAAATGAATCAACCTGGAGTCTCCTTATTGTATGTCTCTGTTAAATATTCTTCTCCTGCCGTGGCTAAATAAATCTTTTTTTGTTAACTGTTACCTCATTTTATTCCAATATCAAACATAAATTCCCAGGGAATGTCCCAAATTGGACCCAACCCAAAACATTAAGCACTGTACTATGCATTAGAATTACAAAGGGAAAGTATGAAATATTAATATTTTCAAGGAACATACATTATAACAACAAGGAGGACAGCAAGTACATATATAAATATATAAAAAGGAGTAAATATGAAGTATACCACCCTTCCAACCAGCACCTAATTTATAGGCTGGCCCAGAAAGGGTTGACTACTATTCTCTTAAGATTCTAATTGTTCCTGAGATTAATAATGTGTTTCCTAATAAGAGGCAACCTATTGTTCTCAATTAGCTTTTAGACAAGGGATTTGCTAATTAATTATAACAAGAACAGTTAGTACCAAGAATCCTCTCCTCCCCAATTAGGTAGCGGTCTATACTCTACTTGCTCATACAAGACCTTAGGGAGAGACCTTATGACACAGTTACCAAGACACATCCATCTCAGAATTACCAATTGAACATTCCAATTCCACTGGCTACTACTTTAATCTTTCATGAACTATTGTTGGATCTCCTAAACTTGCCAAATTGATGCATAATTATTCATTTAATTTCAGGAAAGAAAAAACACAAAGAAACAAAGATAGTTGAGTGATCAGAATGTCAAAGTCAGGTGAGGCATAAAATAGGCATCCTTTCCCTCAGCCAGCAGGTCAAAACAGTCCTATTTCCTGGCAACCTCAAAGGAAAGATAACTATTGATGGGATGGTCACCCTTTTTGTATGGACAGTCAGTTCTGGCTAAGCCACCCCAAGTCATTAATGTTTCTATCAGAATAGTCATTAGAAGAATTGTTGTCACGCATTATCACAGACAAAAATCAGCTCTCTATCTGCCATTTCTGGTTTCCAGTAGTTACTTGCATTGAAACCAGGTAGGGTAATATCCACACATTTTCCAAGAATTAGTCATCCACAGGCCAGTTACGTCTATTAAAAACATAAAGAGAATAAATGCAAAGTAGTTAAATACAAAGTAGGTAGGAAGGAAAAGCTTGAGTAGTTGGGCTGACCAGGAAAGTCTCTGTGAAGAAGGAAATGCTTGAGCTGTATATTGAAGGAAGTTGTTAGTCATCCAGTCATGTCTGACTCTTTATAACCTCATGGACCATAGCATCCCTTCCATCCTCTTCTATCTTTTGAGTTGAAGAAAGAGGGAGATTCTATGAAATGGATGTAGGGAGGGAATGCATAGCCAGAATGAAGTATAACCAGTGGAAAGCTTTGGAGAAAGGAATTGGTGTTCCATGTATAAGGAATAGAAAGAAATTCACTTTGGCCAGATCCAAGAGATAAGAAAAGGGAAGAATGTCCAATGAGATGAGACAGAGACAGAGATAGAGACAAACAGAAACAGAGAGACAGAGAAAGACAGAAATAGAGAGACAGACAGACAGAGATAGAGACAAACAGAAACAGAGAGACAGAGACAGACAGAAATAGAGAGAGAGAGAGTAAAAGACAGACAGAGGAAGACAGAGACAGAGAAAAAGAGAGAGTGAGTGAGAGAGACAGAGAGGGAAAGGAAGGAAAAAGGGGAGAGAAGCAGAGAAAGGGGCAGGGAGAGACAGAGACAAAGAGAGAGAGAAAGAGAGAGAGAGAGAGAGAGAGAGAGAGAGAGAGAGAGAGAAAGAGAGAGAGAGAGACAGATCTAGAAGAGCATAGTGAGTCTGAGGCCTCCCTTCACCTTATTCTTAGCTTCTCTGAGAAATAATTACAATAAAAATAATTATCAACCATTTTGCCCATACTAACTCTTAGGATCTTTGTTTATTTGAAGATACATTGCCACATCTCTACTGCTCTTCTACCAGCTGTCCTGATTGAAGTATGGAGACCAGGGAATCACTGGCTTCTGGAGTAAAAAGGGGCCTTTCTGCCTCTGTGATATCCCTCATCTGTGATAGCTTCTACTCAATGACCTCCCACAAAGGAGAATCCACTCTTTCCTAAGGTAGTAGTCCATTCAACTCATGGACAGTTTAGTTCTAGTGTTTCTTTGCATCAAACCTAAATTTACCTTTCTATAGTTTTTATTACCCATCACTCCTAATTCTACTTTAATAGGCAGATATTACAGAATATGTCAAATAAATTGCTCTTTCATTCGAGAGTCTTTAAGATACTTAAAAACAACTGGGATTTCCATTCTTCTCAATCTTCTCTTCTCCAGGACAACCATCCTCAATTTCTCTAAATAGTCCTTGAATAGCATGGTTACCAACTACCTCATTATATTGATCACTCTTCTTTGGATGAAGTTCAGCTTGTCAATATCCTTTCTAAGAAATAGTGCTAAGCTATTAATTAGAGAAATGTAAATTAAAACAACTCTAAGGTACCATCTCACACCTCCCAAATTGGCTAAGATGACAGGAAAAGATAATGATAAATGTTGGAAGGGATGTGGGAAAACCAGAACACTAATGGATTGTTGGTGGAGTTGTGAACTGATCAAACCATTTTGGAGAATAATCTATGCTTATTCTTCTTTTAGAAGTCTCATCATAAAGAAGCAGCATTGACAGAACTTCTTAGCCCATGAAATTTTTTAAAAAATATATTATAATAACTATTTTAAAATGATAATAAAAGTTAGCATTTATTATAGGCCAATTACTGTATTAAGTGCTTAACATTTATTATTTCAACCTCACAACTCTGTGAGATAGATTCTGTTATTATAAACATTTTATAATATAAACATTTTATAACTGAGGAAAACAGAGATGAAAGCAAGATCATACATCTAGTGGCCAGATTTGAGGCCAGATTTGAACTCAGGACTCTTAAGTCTAGGCTCAGCATCCAATTTGCTGTGCTACCTGGCTTCCTTCTACATAAAAGAATTCCTTTGTAATCTTATATATTTTATTTTATGAATTTAGCAATATTATTTTGAGAAGAGATCTAAAGGCATAACCAGACTACCAGAGGGAGTCCATGATGCATAAAAAAGTCAAGAAGTCCTTCCCTAAAGCCCCATAAATAAAATGTACCAGGGGCAGCTAGGTGGTGTAGTGGATAGAGCACCAGCCCTGAAGTCAGGAGGACCTGAGTTCAAATCTGGTCTCAGACACATAACAGCTGTGTGACCCTGGGCAAGTCACTTAACCCCAATTGCCTCAGCAAAAAAAAAAAAAAAAAAAAAAATGTACCAACTGTTCCCTAAGAGCCAGACTCCCATGTTTTTCTAAGTAATAGCTAATTGTAATAAATTAAACCCTGTTCTTGTATTAAGAGGAGAGGGCTAGAAGGTCCATTTTCCCTTCTTAGGTAACATAGCATTTTAGTGGCTGTCCTTTTTGGGTCCAATTCAGAAGAGATTATCTAATGAGACATTCATGAAGCACTTAGCACAATGCCAGCCACACAGTAGGACCGTAATAATTGTTCCTTAATCCCTTCTCCACCTCCACAGTCCCCCACTCCCACCCAATAATAGAGATTTCAGGCTAAACAGAAGTGGAAGTGACTGGTTGGGAACTAGTTTGGGGCAAGCAGGGCTTTGGACGTGTGCCCCTCAAATTACACCATGTAAGTGGCCATTGCCATTTCTGTCAGAGCTGCCTTGCTAATCTAAACACAAAGCAAATCCTTGGCTCAATGTCAGGCTAGCATGGGGAAAGGGGAAGAGAATTAAAAGCTGAAAGATGGCTGCTCTTACTATAATAAAAGCGTTCATTTTTCATGACTGACAGATGTCCATGCAGAGGCTGGGAATGATTACTTTGAAGTCATTCTCAACTGGGTACCCTCAGTACTGCATCAATTGGGGAAAAAAAGGCATTCAAGGAAATCAGGGTGTTTAAAACTGAGTTTCTATCATAGAAGTACTTAACTTAGAGTATGGTAACTTTTCTTTAAAAAAATTTTTTTTATAACTTTATTGCAGTATAATTGGTTTCCTTTGAAATCTTTTGTTTCTTATTTTATGCATTTAAAAACATGATTCTGGGAAAGGGGCCCATAGGTTTCAGCATATCATGGCCAAATGGATCCATGCCACACAGATTAAAAACCCTTGGCCTAAAAGAACACTGAATTAGGAGTCAGGAGGCTTGGACTCTAGCTCTGACCATCTGACCTTCAACAAATCAGTCACCTTCTCTCACTGATCCTCACTTTCTTCATGTTCAAATATGAGGGATTTGGATTATAATGCCTTCTTACAGGATATATAGCTCATCGAATCAGAGTCTTTATTTTGCAAGAAGCCACCCAGCAGAATCTAACTTGGAGCACGAATCTATTTTATAGCATTCCAACAAATAATCATCAACTACTTTTCAAAGATTTCCAATGGCAGGGAGCTCACTACATTTCCAGACAGCTTGTTCTACTAGACGGCCCTAATTGTTGGTCTAGCACAATAGCTAGCCAGATACCACAGTCTTGTGAGAAAAGACCATGAGATCTTGCCCTGAATTTATTGCATATATTCCATTTCCTTGATGGAAAAACTAATCTCTCAGGTCAACTTCTCAGATTCCCAAGGAACAATTTTATTTCCAAATCCTATCTAATGTCACAAAAAGGGGAAAAGGACCCACATGTACAAAATTGTTTGTGGCAGCCCTTTTTGTAGTGTTAAGGAGCTGGAAAATGAGTGGATGTCATTAATTGGAGAATAGCTAAATAAGTTATGGTACATGAATGTTATGGAATATTATTGTTCTATAAGAAACAATCAACAGAATGATTTCAGAGAGGCCTGGAGAGACTTACATGATCTGATGCTAAATAAAGTGAGTAGAACCAAGGAGATCATTGTACATGGCAACAAGAAGATTTTGTGATGATCAACTCTGATGGGTGTGGCTATTTTCAACAATGAAGTGATTCAGATCAGTTCCAATGATCTTGTGAAGGGGAGAGTCATCTGCATCCAGAAAGAGGACTATGGGGACTAAATGTGAATCACAATATAGTATTTTCACCCTTTTTGTTGTTTGCTTGCTTTTTGTTTTCTTTCTCAGTTTTCCCCCTTTTGATCTGATTTTTCTTGTGCAGTAAGATAATTGTGGAAATATGCTTAGAGGAATTGCATCATTTAACATATATTGGATTACTTGCTGTCTAGGAGAAAGGGTGGGGAGAAGGAAGGGAGAAAATTTGGAACTCAAGGTTTTGCAAGGGGGGATGTTGAAAACTATCTGTATGTATTTTGAATATAAAAAGTTATTATTTTAAAAAATCCCATCTACTGAATCATTCCCAGAGGAAGGAGGAAGAAATGAAAAAGTAAAGTACAAACATGAATTGGACATATGAAAGAAAGTTTGATTCCCACACAGAAAAGGGATAAAGACAAAGAAATGATTACAATCAGCTGAGAAACTAGAATACAAGCCTTAATAGAATTGTTGCTACAGGATTGGTCATTATCCATTTAACATTTTGCTTCCACTAAATACAATTCCATCTGCATCAAGTAGATTGTTTTCTTTCCTATGGTTTATCTTTATGTGGACGACTCTCTCAACCAGTCTGTTCTCTCTGCCTTTGCCTCAACTGTTCCAGTACTCCTCTCCTTGAGGAAGATGCCAATTGCTCCCTGTATCAAAAGAAAAAAAAAGACAAAAACAGAAATAAGTTCTATTCATTGTAAACACAGGCCATATATTTTCAGGATGAGTCAACTGAAGAGAAAGGTATGGCCACTATTGATGTTCCAAAATTCACAGGGAAGAAAAGGCTTGAGTAGCAAGCCTTTAGTAAGTCCTTGAAGTTCTAGCTCAGAAACTAATAAAAATGTCCTCATAACTAATAGGAAATAGAGGATATAGATATCTTGGAGAGTACATATGTCAGGGATTTTTTTTTATACTCAGAAGGATCCATGAGATAATTAATATGGATATTTTCTGCAACAATGAATATTGTAATTCATCCTTGTCTGCCCACCTTGTGTACTTCTTGTGTGCAGTCTCTCTTAGGCACCATATTGGCCCATTCAATGTACCAGGAGCCTTCATTTCTTTTTGTTAGAATTGCAAGAATACCAATGGAGTACATAGGCTATTCATTGAAGTATATAAACTATTCAAATGTCTTGCTCATTATTTTCCATCAGGCATATCTTTACAATCCTGTGTTTCAGTTCTTTGACTTTCCTCATTTAAGTACTAAAGTCTGTTCATATTCACCAAACTTTTCTCCATTGCCCTCTGAGTAATATTCATTTTTTAATTCTTTGAAATCTTTACACCAATACTTTTAGAATGTTGACTTTTTTAAATGGACCTTTGTTTCTGGAAGAAGTTGAGATCTTTGTAGGATCTTTACAATTTTCTTTTTTATTGAATTTTTTTTTATTTTCAAAACATAGACCAGAATAATCTTTCAACATTGACCCTTGAAAAACCTTGAGTTTCAATTTCTCCCCCTTCCCTCTATCCTATCCCCTAGATGGCATGTAATCTAATATATGTTAAACATGGTAAAATATGTTAAATCCAATAGAGGCGTACATATTTATACAATTATCTTGCTGCACAAGAAAAATCAGATCAAAAAGTTTTTTTTTTTTAAATGAGAAAGAAAATAAAATTCAAGCAAACCACAACAAAAAGAGTGAAAATGCTATGTTGGGATCCACCCTCAGTTCCCACAGTGTTCTCTCTGGGTGTAGATGGCTCTCATCATCACAAGACCATTGGAACTACAATGAATCATCTCATTGTTGGAAAGAGCCACATCCATCAAAATTGGTTATTGTATAATCTTATTGCCATGCACAATGATCTCCTTATTCTGCTCATTTCACTTAGCATCAGTTCATGCAAGTCTCTCCAGGCCTCTCTGAAATTATCCTACTGATCATTTCTTATAGAACAATAATATTCCTCAACATTCATATGCCATAACTTATTCAGTCATTCTCCAACTGATGGATATATACTCAGTTTCCAGTTTTTTGCCACTACAAAAAGGACTGCCAAAGACATTTTTGAACATGTGGGTCCCTTTCCCTCCTTTAAGATCTCTTTGGAATATTAACACTGTTGAAACACTGCTATATCAAAGGATATATATGCACAGTTTGATAACCCTTTGAGCATAGATCCAAATTGCTCTCCAGAATGGTTGGATGCATTCGCAATTCCACCAGCAATGTACGTGTTCCAGTTTTCCCACATTCCTTTCAACATTTGTCATTATCTTTTATTGTCATCTCAGCCGATCTGAGAGGTGTGTAGTGGTATCTCAGAGTTGTCATAATTTGCATTTCTCTGATCAATAATGATTTAGAGCACCTTTTCATATGATTAAAAATAGTTTTAATTTCTCCATCTGAAAATTGTCTATTCATATCCTTTGACTGTCATATCAGTTAGAGAATGGCTTGAATTTTTATAAATTTGAGTCAATTCTCTATATACTTTAGAAATGAGGCTTTATTGGGACCCTTGAATGTGAAAATATTTTCCCAGTTTGTTGCTTCCCTTCTAATCTTATGTGCATTTGTTTTCTTTGCACAAAAACTTTAACTTAATATAATCAGAATTATGTATTTCATGTTCAATAATGATCTTCAGTTCTTCTTTGATCACAAATTTCTTCCTTCTCCACAGATGATCTTTGCAATTTTCCAAAGGCAAACCTACCTGGTTTCCTCCCTCTTATTTAATTTTTGGCTTAACTCATTAACCATTTATAGTGTTTAACCGAGATATCTACCCTGACTAATGGGCTCTACAAGATGTCCATCTAGCTGCATGTCATAATTTGAAAAGACATTCTTCATCCACTTGGTTTTTCCTTTGTAGATGATTAGATGAAATTCTTCTGAATCACTACAGATCTCACTTAAGGAGTTCTACAATTTTCAGAACTTGGTGCAACCAGCACAATTCCATCTATTCAGAAAAAAATCTGGAAGAATTAATCTTCTATGGGGAATTTCTATAGAGTTATTTCAGGGAAGGGTTGAATTCCTTTGGGGAACAGATGTTGCCTTGTTTTATGCCTTGCCTGATCAAAGGATCATTAAACAAGGTTATCTTTGTTATTAAAAATTTCAGAGCCTTTTGTAATTTTAATACATGTATACAATCAGGTATGCTATATCTACAGCATCTCTCTCCCCCACCCCCAACATCTGTCAGTTTAAAAACTCAGCCAGAAAAAGAAATTATATCTGACATAATTTTTTCTTGATCAATCTATCATGCATTTTAATGTTTATCTTTTCCCTTCCTACATTTTGGATCCCAAGAAAAACACAACAAAATATCAGCACAGGGAAATGTCTGCCAGCTAATTAGTATTTATTAAATACCTACTCTATTCCAGAAACTTTGCTAAGTGCTAGAGATAGAAACACCAAAAATGCCCCTGCCCTCACAGATCTCACAATCTAATGGGACAGATAACATGTAAGCAACTGCATACAAACAAGTCATAGTCAAAAATAAACTGAAGGCAAGTTAAAAGGAAGGCATTAAGATTAAGGAAAGATTTCTTGCAAGAAGTGGGACAAAAATTAGAAGGAAACCAAGAAAATCAGGAGCTGATGATGGAAAGGGAGAAAGTCCAGACATGTAGGACTTGACTTGAAAAAGGACTTGACTTGAAAGTCCAGACATGAAAATTCTGAGGAGAGAAATGAAAGCCTTCTATGTGAGGAACAGGTAGGAGGCTAGAGTTACTGGATTTAAGACTATGTGGAAGAGGAGGAGGAAGACGAGGAGGAGAAAAAGTGGGAAGGGGCCAAGTTATGAAGAGCTTTAAAAAACAAAATGGAGGATTTTATATTTAATGCTGGAGGTGGTAATTTGTTGAATAGTCAACATGGTTAGAACTGTACTTTAGGAAGATCAATTTGAGAGGACAGATTGTTGTGAAGAGAGACTTGAGATGGGAAGACCAACCAAAAGGCTATTGTAACAGACCATACATTAGGTGACGATGCCCTCCATCAGGATAGTGGCAGTTTCAGAAGAAGGAAAAAGTGAATATAAGAAATGTTATATGGAAAGAAGTGTGGAGAATGTTAGAAGCTTCCTTCAAAATACCAAGGCTTTGAAGAGACAAGGTGAGTCAAAGAGATAGCCAGCCATCCCAGCATTTTCCTTCCTGAAACAGTGATGATGCCCCACCTGAACCTCTGCTGTAATAAATGGTTTTCCCATTCATCTCAGTCCCCGATTTTCTCCCCATTTCAGCTCTCTGTAGACTTCTTGGTACTCACCCAGCCTAACTTTGGGGTTTCTATCTGTCTTCTGGCCTTGTGCATTTAGTCTTCACTACCTTAGGGTAGGGATACTTTAAGGTAGGGATTGCCCTTTCTCCTCTCCTACTCTCATATATTTGTATATGCTTTCCAAATGCTTCAATCATCCCTTAATAATACATTAAATAATTGAGCCAGGCAGAGAAGTAGACCTTTTGAGCTTAAAGTTTTAATTTTTTTCTTTTCCATTTTGAAAATCAGGGCACATGTTTTATCTGCAAATCTCCCATTTTCACCTTTTTTAGTGAATACAGATGGAGATTCAATTCTTTTAGTGTCCTGGAAACATTTCATCCAGGTTAGGTAACTTGAATTCACTGAGAACAAGATGGTCCTTCTTGCTCTCTTAAAATTTCCTCATCTGCTTTATTTTAGCGTTTAATTGCCTACTAAATATCTTTCCCCTCTCCTCTGTTCTTCCCAATCTGAAGAAGATTCTCCTTAATAGAGAAAACTGAATTTCTGTGATTCCAAGTATGACAATTTTTTTTCTTATTAGTAATTCCTTTAGGTCAAAGGCTCTACAATTACCTCTGCAATGTAAATAATCCTAAATTTAGAAACATACTCAGCCTTATTATCAATTTGCAAATTAGAGGAGTTTTTCAGATCCTTTCCAGATAAGGAATGAGAAAGGAGTACAGGGAGGGGAATGTGAGTAGATGGGAAGAGGGTATGCCCAGAGGAGGGTGGGATGGATGCCACCAACTGGGAAGAAAGGTATACAAAGGATCTCCATACCCTTCTTTACAAGTTTGCCTAGGCCTGGATTTGGTTATAATATTTAGGTTTCCATGTTTATCTTCTGTCAAAGGAAAATTAGATATCACATTCTATCAAGTCACTTAAAAAAACCCACTGATGTACAATTGCAGGGCACCAAGGGAGTGTTTGATTTAAAATAATGTATTTCTGTAACTGAGATAAACATGCAGTACCCCCAGAGAGTCCTCAGATAGCTTTTCTCTAGCTTAATGTCAAGGAAGATCTGAAATGTGTTTATATTGCTTCCCTTCCAAGGGGTTATCAAGGCCTTTTTCATCACCTTGGAGGGAAAACAAATGATCAAGGGATGGGTGACCCCTGGTCCTTTACGTATCTCCTTCTTGGTGTGTCAAGAGACTTTACAGCAAGGCCAGACCAGTTAATTATTTTCCTCTAAATCAATCAGCCCTTTTAATGAAGTGTGACAGAGCTGCTCTATCCATATCTCTAAGATAAAGTTTGTTCTATTCTGTTTCCCAGAAGTTTGTTTTATAGCCAATTTACCCATTCCCTTCTTTCCTTCCCACACCCCCTATCCTTTACCCCTAACCCACAGAAAGGCAAAAACCATTGTTCACTTGGGTATCCTCCAGATGCTTTAAACACTAAAATCAGATCTGGCCCCAGACTCTGGGCTGCCTCTCCATGCAGTGATGTCTCCATACCTACTTGTGATTTGAGGGAAGCTGAAAAACAGACCTGCCCCCAATCTCTTCCCCACTGGCTTGCCATATCCAGGACCTGGAATTTCTTTCTTGTCTATAGGAAGCCTCTTAAAAAGAGCATATGTGGCCCAGTAACACGTTAAACTATTAGCATCCATTATCACTTTGCCACAGATTAGTTATCAGATTAGCCAGCTAACACCTAACCTAAAGGAGAACAAGGTCTTGAGGGGTGAGGTATAGGAAAGGCTCATTTTGACTGGGGGGAGGGGAGAGGCACTGTGAAGGGGCAGAGGAAGAAAAGGTCTGGAACCAATTTTAGGGCTTCACCAGGCCTGCCTTCCCTAGGCATATGTCTTGTCTGCCCTTCCTTAAGGGAGGCCTGAAGAGGCACCATGGTTGATGAAAGGGAGCTGTGCAGAGAGGGGACAGACTGATGTCAGAGAATTTGGCTCCAAAGAAACCAAGGGGAAACCAGCAGCCTTAGGAGGCAGAAGGCACTAAAAGGGGACAGACATGTTTATATAGGAATAAAAAAAATCTTGCCTACTTCATAATTTTTCCTTGGACCAGTCCCTTTCAGATTCTGAGTAATTATGATGTCCAACCCCTATCATCTCCAAGTGCCTGAGATGATAGCCAGGAGGCAAATTAAAAATCTCAATGTGGCTTCGATGGGAAAAAAAAATTTAAAGGGAAAGGAAAGGGAAAGAAAAATGAAGGAAAAGGGGAAAAAAGAGAAGGGGAGGGAAAGAGTAGAGGGGAAAGGAAAGGGAAAGGGAAAGGGAAAGAAAAGGGAAAGGGAAAGGGAAAAGGAAAGAGTAGGGAAGGGAAAGGAAAAGGAGAAGAAAGGTAAAGGAAAGGGAATGAAAAAGAAAGGAAAAGGGGAGGGAAGGGAAAGAAAAGGGAAAAGAAGAAGAAAAGGAAAGGAAAGGGAAGGGGAAGGGGAAGGAAAAAGGAGGGGAAGGGAAGGTAAAAGGAAAGGGGAAGGGAAGGGGAGGTAAAAGGAAAGGGAAGAAAAGAGAAGGGGAAGGGAAGAAGAAGGGGAGGGGAAAGGGAGGGGAAGGGGAGGAGAAGGGAAGAAAAGGGGAAGAGAAGAAGAAGGGGAGGAGAAAGGGAGGGGAAGGGGAGGGGAAGGGAAAGAGAAGAGGAAGGGAAGGGGAAGGGAAAGAGAAGAGGAAGGGAAGGAGAAGGAAAAGGAAAAGGAAGGAGAAGGGAAAGGGGAAAGGAAGGAGAAGGGAAAAGGAAAGGAAGAAAAAAAGAAAAGATTACTGATAGCAACCAAATATGCAAAAGAATGCTTACTTGGAGACAGGCTCACCTCCCTACCCTTGCCTGTTACCTCACTTATTTGCTGTTTTCTCTCTTTTGCCTCAAGAACTAAAACTGTAAAGATTTACCTCTCTGAAACAGATGGGGAATTTGTGGGTCTCCATCTTGCTCTCTGACAATGGCCCAAACCAGATGTTTCCAAGGAAACCCTCACAGCCCCTTTTCCCATTATGCCCCTAAATGTGCAGCAGCTTCTGGGTCTGGGATAGTGGGGGAGGGTTTATAGTCTTCCAGACCACAGTGTCAAGTAGCCTTGAGCCTTGATGGCTTCAACTTAAAAAATCTGTCTTGAAAATATTCTCAAAGGAAAACTTTATCCAGGTGTGGACTTAGGCTGCTTTTACTCCTGAATGAGGGGGATGGGGAAGAATGAGAAAGTCCTATCCCTTACTATCATTTGAATTTTGTGCCTAAGAGAAAGCAGGAACAGCCCAAAAGAATCCTGCCTCTAGCATCTGAGTTCAAGTCCCATCCCCTCAAAGTGTCTAGCACATAGTAGGCACTTACAATATACTTAGTTCGTTCCTTCTTCCTATTTCACCCTCTGAATCTCAGTTTCTTCATCTGAAAAAAAAGATGGTTGAACCAAATGTTCTCTCATCACTTTGCTTATAGGAGGGAAGATTTGGAGCTAGAAAGGACATCAAAAGTCATCTGGTCCCATCCATTTATTTTGCAGTAAAAGAAACTAACTTCCAGAGAGTCTTAATACACACAAGGAGTACATGGCAAATCCAAGTGCTCTGACTCCCAATTCTGTGGTATATTTCCCTGATGATAGCCTAGAACAAACTCACTTTGATGCTGAGCATCCATAGGTGATGACTATATTTTCATGAGGTCAAGTTCCTTAGGCAACAAAGAGCAGACATGGGAAGTGCCAACTCTCACCTTGAGCTTTCTGTGTTTGGCTTTTAAAAGTCAGCTACTTTTCTCTGTTTTGAAAGAGATGTTATCTTTTAAACAATTGTCATCATTCTTAGCTTTCTATCCTATTATAACTCTTCCCCGTTCTGAATTTTTGTTATTGAGTCATTTTCAATTGTGTCTGACTCTTCATAACCCCATTTAGGGTGTTCTTGGCAAAGGTACTGGAATGGTTTGCCATTTCCTTTTCCAACTCATTTTATAACTGAGGAAACTGAGTCAAACAGGACTAAGTGACTTGCCCAGAGTCTATTCTGAATGTCAACTATTAAAAAACAGTAGGGCATTTGCCTAGTTATCTTTGTGGCAAGCTGTATGTTCTATACTTTTCTAAAGGGGTTGGGGAAGTGAAGAATTGGAGAATGGCAGTGTCCATCCTCTTCTAGAATATTTCCCTAAATAACTAGAATATAAAATCAAAGATGTCTATTCACAAAACTAGCAGTGCCATAACATAAGTATTAAGCAATCAGGGCAGTAACATCTGAGGGCAACACTTCCTCCCCTGCCATCACCCAGAATGACTGTCCTCAAGCTGTGATCTCCAGGGTTCTGGAGCATGGCAGCCTTCAACATGGTCCACCTTCTCCTATAAGACCTGATGGAACAAGGGCTGAACTCCCCCCAAAAAGAAAAGTCCTTCTCCCATATAGCAAGATTGTATAACAATCAGAATCATCTTTCCTCTGCTTAGCATCTCCCCAACTTCCTCCATCAATCGAATCTGTACATACAATATTTCCTAGTCATCCCCCGATGACTAAAATGTTCCATCCTTTGTGCTTATGCTATGAATCTCTGTATTGTCCTGTTTCTATTAAAAGACATCAAGGTCATTTGAATTATACATCTGATTTCTATTACAAAAACTCCAAATTGCCTGGCATGGTGCCATGCACTTAGTGGGGACTAATAAATGTTAGTCAGTATTGAAAATGGCCTTTGGGTTCTTTCAGCCATTCCTAGGGGCTTGGTGGGTGGTAGAAATACTTATTGAGGAAAGTTGGATGGGAAAGAGCTGAGCCACATCTCTGCAAGATGTGGACCACCTTATTATGTCAGTATGAATACATCTCAACAAAAACAAACTCTTCAGAACTTAATCAATTGGAAGATAAGATACTGAAAAAATCATAGATTTAGAAATAGAAAGAGACCTAATCCAACTCTCTTGGTTTTCTAGTTGAGGAAACTGAGGACCAGAATGGGAAGTGACTTACCTAAAATCACATGGCAGTGGCGGAGCTGAGATTTGAACTTGTGTCTTCTAATTCCAAACCCAGCAATCAATTGTATCCCATGTCACCTGCCAAGGAGATAAAAAATAAGTAGAGAAAAGAAAGACATGAAGCTCTTTGAATAATCTAAATGCAGATAAAAGGCATTTCCGTTTATTTCTGTTGAAACAGATGAAACATATATCAATTCCATTTCTATGAAACAAAAATAAATCAACATGATTGCACAAAAGGTAGTATCATTGTACTGTGGGCATAGATACTTACACATGAGGTTAACAACAAATTAGGAAGTCATCACCTCGGTGTGCAAAAAAGCATTGCCCTCAAAATTGTGGAGATACGAGTTTGAATTCTGATCTTGCCACTTACTAGCTGTATCAGTGGGATAACTCCCATAAGTATCACTATTTTAATCCTCATGATTTTTCTCCTCATTATCATCAAATGTGATTTTCTTAAAGCTTAGATCTGATTATGTTATCCCTTGTCCAATAAATTTCAATGTCTCCCTGTTCCCTTTGGGATCAATTATTAATTCCTTTGTTTGATATTAAAAATCTCTTCATTACCTTACCTCATTCTTATCTTTCCAAACTTATTATACATTATTCTTCTCTATTTTACAGTACATAGTGACCCTTCCCCCCACCTTTTTCTGTCACTTCTTTCATCTATGTTACTTATTAATATGCTAGTATTTTTTCTTTGAGTTGGAAGTCCAGGATTTTAGCCATGCCATTCCTGGATGTTTTCATTTGGGAATTTTCTTCAGGAAGTGTCAGGAGAATTTCAATTTTTACTTTGCCTTCTCTTTGCCTATATCTGGGCAGGTTTCTTTTTTCTTGAAATGTGGTATCCAGATTTTTGTTTGGTCATAGTTTTCAAAGAGTTTGATGATTCTTCAATTTATTTCTCTTTGACCTATTTTCCAGGTAAATTGTTTTTGATAATGTATACTTTTAGTTTTTCAATCTTTCGACATTGTTTTAATTTTTGTGTGTGTGAGACTCAATTAAAAATAGGAATTGTTATATCCTTGATCTTGCTATCATCCACAAGTCTTCTACGGTGCTGGCTGTACTGTATTCTAGAAGCTGCTACTGCTGTCCTCTCCTAGAATCTATAACTTAGGACTCCATCTCCTAGTAGTACAATACAGGTTCAGTCTCTGACTCCTTTGTTCAATCACCAAACAGGAGTTCCTTTTTGCCACCTTGGTCAGCTTTCACAGGCCTTACCAAAGATTGTGCTAGTTTGAGACCTCCAGGAAGATCTCCAGGTAACCTTCTCAGATGCTGTGCAGTCTCCCTCTCTGAACATTAATGAGAGCTGCTCCTCTCTACTGCCTATATACCTGAAACAGGAATACTGGATTCACCCCTTGGAGGGCTCCAAGGTATACATACACTACTCATCCCCCTGTCTTCTTGTTCAATATCCTACGAGGATCCAATTCCACTTTGGGCATTCCATGTACCACTGTCAACTAATGGCTGAATTTATATCAAAGCCCATTCCATCTGCAAAGCACATCAAGATAAAAAATAGTATGATCCCGCCCTCAAGAATCTTTATCAGAAAATATCATGTATCTATCATGTATCAGGATAAAGATAGAAGGGGAAGAAAATAGAATTTTTTGAGGGGGGAGCAATGTAGATTTCTGCCACCAAAAACATAGCTTTTCCTTTTCAGCCAAAGAATTCTAACAAGAAAGATAGCATTGAAAACATTGGGAGAACCAAGTGGTGATGGCCTGGAGAACTGTTCCTTTCAATTGTCTTTGGGATATATCTCACAGCTAAATAATAGGCTCAACAGATGAGAATCCAGAAATTGAGTCCCAGAGAGAATGGATGATTTGCCTAAAATAACACAGCTGAGAGATGGCCAAGCTAGAATTTCAAGTCAGGTTCTCTGTCTCAAAATTTGGTGCCCTTCCCAGCACTGCCTGAGAAGTGAACAGACGGCCAGCATATTTTCTATGTGTTGGCAGGACTTGCATTCCTATTTTAAGACTGGCACCATTTATGCCCTTTGTATAAAGGCCACCCCCACTTCACTAAACTCTCCACCAAGAAAAAAGTCTGACTAAAGAATCCTGAAAGGTTTTCCAGGAACCACTTATGAGGGAATGGATACCTCAGAATCAAACACATTCCCTTAATTACCTACAGGGTTATAGCTAGCACAGTGGGAAACATACATATCACAGCCCAGAGCTGCCACCACATTTCTCCAAAGTTACCCTGAGGTCTGGAGCCCTTTCAGCCAACCTGGGCCAGGTTCCAGGTCTCTGGTTTCAGGTGGAAACCGTAGAGGAAACAGGGTGGTTTTGACTGAATTGCACCTTGAAGGCATCTCTCTCTCTCTCTCTCTCTCTCTCTCTCTCTCTCTCTCTCTCTCTTCCTTTCTTCCTCTCTCTCTCTCTCTCTCTCTCTCTCTCTCTCTCTCCTTTTCTTCCCTTCCTTTTTTCTCTTCTTTCTTTCTTTCTTTTTCTTTTTCTGTCTCTTTCCTTTTCTTCCTTTCTTCCTTTCCTCTCTTATTCTCTCCATTCTTTCCTTTCTTCTTTCTGCCCTTTTTAACTTTCTTTTCTCTTTCTTAGATTCCTTCCTTCCTTTTCTCCTTGTTCCCTCCTTTCTTCCCTCCATCCCTTTTTCCTTTCTTCCTTTCTTTCCTCCCTCCCTCCTTTCTTCCTTTCCTTTCCTTTCTTTCTCTTTCTTCCTCTCTTTTTCTTTTCCTCTCTTCCTTCTTCTCTTTCTTTTCCTTCTCTTCCTTCTCTCTGTTCCTTCTACCCTTCTTTCCTTTCTTTCTTTTCTCTTTCTTATATTCCTTTCTTTCCTCCCTCTTCCCTCCTTTCTTCCCTCCATCCCTTCCTTCTTTCTTCCTCCCTTTCCTCCTTTTCTTACTCCCTTCCTTCCTTTTTCTGTCTTTCTTCCTTCCTTCCTTTCTTTTTCTTCTTTCTTTCTGTTCCTTTCTTTTCTTTCTTCTCTTTCTGTTTCTCTGTCTCTGTCTCTCTGTGTCTGTCTGTTTCTCTCTCTTCTATTTCTTTTTAAAATTCTGACTAGACCTTGACCTCCAAACAGAGGCAGGCAAAGTAATGGACAAAGCTAAACAGCTACAGAATGCGCCTTCAGAAGCCCCTGTGAAACTTCACGGCTGAGTTACTGCAGGTCTCATTCAAAAACGGAAGTGGAAAGCCAAATAAAGTCACTCCGAGGAGGTCCTGGGGATGCATCATGATTCAAGTTATTACAATAAATACCTAAGAAAGCAATAAGGATTTGGCACTTAGAATAAAGCATTGGCAAGACAGCTCAAAGACTTCTGCCTGCTGTAAGAGGACGCTGGAGACATTTCTTTGAGCCCTATACATTAGCAGTGTTATCTATAGTAGCAAAGCAGTTACTCATCAGGCTTATTAAATGATGTCAAGCCTTTATTGTTTTCTTCTGGGAGAGGCATTCGAACGGAAGATATTTTTCTCCCAATGTGTCCACACCAGCCTGATCCTGGAAGATGAAACACATACCTTGAGCATTACAGAGCCAGGGTACACCTTTTTTTCCAAGACAGTCAGCAGAGTGAATCATTTCAGAAAAGAGGTGCTGAAAACTTAAACAAGTGCGCTCTTGATTTAACACTGGGCTTAATTACAGAACAGACTCCTCAGAGACATGGGCAAGTTAAGGCAAAACATGTTTTATGGAGCAAACATTTGAGGAACAATAAAAGAAGACCGAAAGACCAACTTACTAAGCCCCTTTTGGACTGAAAAATAACAGCAACAGTAGTAGTGGTGGTTGCAGTAGTACTAGTACATTTATCTAGCACTTTAAAGTCTGCAGAATACTTTATATAGGTTATCCCATTTGATCCTGTGAAATCAGTGCTATTATTATTCCCATTTTACAGATCAGAAAACTGAGTCTGAGAGAAGTTGAAGTGACTTACTTCAGGTTTCACAGCTAGTGAGTGTTTAAGACAGGATCTGAACTCAGGTTTTTCTGAGTTCAAGACTAGCACTCTATTCATTGAATGATCTCATTGATTTGCCAAGGGGAAGCTTCTGATTCTTAGCCTTAGAAAAAGAATAATCAAAAAATTGTCTCTCTTGGTGGGGACCAAAAAACCGGCACAGATGATATGTTCATTTTGAAGATTAAATATTAGAGATCAGTTAATGAAACTTTAGACTCCTTTATAGGGGTGGCCCAGTCATAGCTCCCTAACAATAGAGATGGAGAAGCCAAAATCTAAACTCTTCTGAACTTCATTTTAGAGACTATACCTAGAAGGAACTAAACCACTCAGTTTTTGCAACTCCTGTCCTGAGTCCAGATTAGTGATCAATTCATTGATAAAACTGTTAATGTAAGTGTTAAGTAACGGCAGAAAATTGTTACTATCAATTATAATAAAGATTGTCTAAATCTCTTAGTCATCATAACAATGTCAAAATTCCAGTGAAGTCTTTATATTGCTACCCTTAAGATAATGAGATTACATTGACTGGACATACCTTCAGTGTCCATGTTCCCACCCCTGGGATGCTATCTTGTGAGGGAATTCACCTCAAGCTGGATCTCATCTTCTAATGTCTTTTCCCCCTTCCCATTGAGATTCTTAGTATAAAGAGCAAAACAGCCAGAATTAAGTACCTTTCTTTGCCTGGATTGCCAAAGGCCACTGGGAACTCATACTCGTTCCTTTATGTTGTATTCTCCCTCATTCCTTCTAAAACTATAACAACTTTTTCATGGGTTCTTTGGTTGGGAAATCCACTGAACATCTCCCAGGGTGGCAGGTTTGCTACCCTGTTATCTCAATGTTATTCCTCAAATTATGATTTTGATTTATTTCAGCACTTGACAACATCAATGCAAATTTAAGCAAGCACCTATTATATGTCAAGCAATATCTTAAGGTGTAGATATGCAAAGCCAAAAGCAAAATAGATCTGACCCCCAAGAAGTGAACATTCTAACAAAAAAGACAGTACATACATATTTAGTTACAGTCAGTCCTGAACATTTACACACTTTTGTGACTTCAAGTATTAGCATGATTTTATTATTAGCTTCACTTTCACTTTTGTATTAGCAAAAATGAATATTCATGGCACAGAAAAAAATGAGAGGTACAATGCAGGCAGATTTGTGGAGTGACTGGTATCCTAGTCTTGTTTACTTCATCATTGTAGATGGCCATTCATCAGGAGTGAGTGAGGTGATGTTGAGATCTTGCCACTGTCAGTGTTTTCCAAGAGCAGTGGCTAAAGTCCCAACAATCTCCCCCATGGTTTTCAAAGGGCAGTAAAATAGAGAGATTAAAGTAGTGTACCATTATCTGAAATCAATGGTTATTTGATTGTTTTAAATTGAGATGTTAGAACAAAGATCAAAAAAGTTTAGGGAATTTCTAATGAGAAGAAATGTTTTGCATGTTACCAATTTTATTTTGGATTTTGCATTTTATGAATTATTTCATTGTTATTGTGTTAGGAAAATTCATATTATTAGAATTAATGTTTTTGTTGTAAAAATTGTGTGCAGAAAAGCATTTTCAGCAATCTCTAGCAAAAGATTATAGTTTTTGGTGGTCATGAGAATTTAGCCCCTTATTTCCCATAAGGTTCAATGTATTAACATTTATGTTTTTTAGTTTCATGCCATTTTCTAGAAATGTTACCCCCACACAAGTTGAAGATTGGCTGTATATGAAATAATAATAATAGCTACACTAAATATAGCTGGCTCCAGACCCCAAACCATACTTCACCCTGGTCATTGTTCTGCCATGTTGTCTCACATGTTACAGCAACAGAACCCTTAAAATTGGACTTCCAGAGAGCATGTGCCAAACTAGAACTAAGACACTCACTTTTGGAACTCCCTTTCTGAGTCCAAGCTATTCCAATTGGTGAAAGCCCACTACCATGTTTCACCTTGGCCATATACCTAACTTGCTTGTCCATACGAATCCTACCTTCTTTTCTAAGTCTTGCTAGTTAACAGTAGTCAAATAAACATTGCAATTAATTCTGAAAGAGGGTGTCAATCATCTGACATATAGCTCCAATCAACATCTTTATTTCCTATATGAGCATCTCTCCTGATTAGAATATGTAAGCTTCTGGGAGGCTGGGACTGTTTCTCTTTTATATTTGTATTCTCCAACTCTTGCCATAATGCCTAACATAAAAGTGAGTACTTAGTGAAGTGGATTTTGAAACCAGTTTATTCTCTGGTTTTATTAGGAAGGAGCCCATTCAGTTATTATCAGCCATAACCAAGTCCCAGACTATCCTGCTTATATAGAATGATGTAAAGAGGCTGTATTATCAGCCTCCATTGTCTACCCTCCCACTTCTGAAACTGTCTAGTTAATATCTTTAAACATCCTTTATCTCCCCAACTCCTTCCTGGTTTCCCCCCATTCTTCCCCTGTCTATAAAAATCAGCCCCTTCCCAAAGCATGTCACAAAATCACCTTTGGATTTTATGCCCCTTCCCAAAGCATGTCACAAAATCACCTTTGGATTTTATTCATGACCTTTTCCTGTAAATAAAGATACCTTTTGTCATAGAGACCACCATTATGAAATCATCACAAACACCTTTCACTTTGCACCTCACCTTTTGAATCAGTAACTGATCTCCTGACCCTCATCACTTAATAAATTCTTTTTCATTACTCACTAAAATAGCTGAAGGAAACAAGCAAGTCTGGCTGCAATTATTTCAGTATTTTAGTGTTTGATGATGAAAGAGATCTTAAGGTCATCTATTCTAACTCTGTGGGATCATAGGATCACACAAATGTAAAGCTGTAAGACACTTTAATATTCATCTACTTTAGGACCTTCCTTTTAAAGATGAATTCCTTGTGGGCAGGAACTGTCTGTTACCTCCATTTGTATCCACAACATTTAGCATACAGTAGGTGCTTAATAACTGTTTATTGATTGATGAAGTAACTAAGGGCCAGAGAGAAATATCTTGTCCAAGACTATACAGGTAATGAATGAGAAATGAGATTCAAATCCCTATACTCTCTCTTCAAAATCAGTATTCTTTCAAACTACATTTTGAACATGTAGACAGAACCAAAGAATGAACTTTTTCATAACAGAGCTAAATGATGGGCAGATGTTCCCAAGTCAAATTCCTTTGCTTGTGTGTGTGTTTGTGTGTGTGTGTGTGTGTGTGTGTGTTACTTGCCCAGTCACACAGCTAATAAGTGTTTGTAGCTATATTTGAACTC
Source organism: Myrmecobius fasciatus (assembly GCA_023553655.1). Classification (NCBI taxonomy): domain Eukaryota; kingdom Metazoa; phylum Chordata; class Mammalia; order Dasyuromorphia; family Myrmecobiidae; genus Myrmecobius; species Myrmecobius fasciatus. The sequence continues at coordinate 274,880 of JAJPUD010001367.1, forward strand.
AGGTCCTCCTAACTCCAGAGTCAGTACTCTACCCAATGTGCCAATTACCTGCCTCAGTTCTTTGCTTTCAATTGCACAGTTCAGGAAACAAAAGTGAGTGGATATGTAAATTATTTGTTTTTCTATGCCAGGGCAATATATCATTCACACTAAGCCCAACCTGTTTTAAGAAAAAGAAAATCTAATCTGCATTTTCCCTGAGAAATAGAGAATACAAAGCTTTATTTCAAGAGAAAACCAAGCAAATGACCTGTTAGAATCAATGAATACCATTTTCATATGTGGAGGACATTCTCATGGAGCAACTGTGGAAAAAGATTCAGAGACTAAGTCATTTTCCCCAGTCACATAGATAGTTATTAGCAGAACTAGGACTTTAACCCAGTCTCATCTTTCTACTACACTATGATTACTGCTTGCCTAAACTCTATATTTATTAAAGCACAAATATTTCTTTGGGAGGAATACAAGGTAGTGCAAAGAATTCAGGATTTTAGAGACATTTTTCAAGTATTTTGCTCTTAAAGCTGCCTCCATGAAAAAGAAACCTATAACTTCCTAAGATAAGTTATTCTATCATTTCTGGACAGCTTATATTAATAGGATGCTTTTCCTGACATGGAGAGAGCCTAAACTTGCCTTCTATCTTTTGCTTTTAATTCTTCTCTCTAGAACCACTGAGTTCATATGTAAAACATTTCTACCTTTTTTATTTGAATTTTTTTCTAGTCATGTCTTCTTCATATTGTGTTTGTGTAGCTAATTTTTTTTAACCCAAATGTGAGACTTGTAATTCTATTAACTTCCATCTCATTAGATTTATTTGGCTAAGTGGTTCAGTGGATAGAGTGCCAGGCCTGGGAATGAGTCTTCAGGAAGACTCATTTTGCTGAGTTCAAATCTGGAATTTGGTAGCTATGTGACCCCTGGGTCCCTTAACCCAGTTTGCCTTTGTTTCCTCATCTATAGAAAGAATTGGAGAAAGAAATGGCAAACCACTTCAATATTTCTGACAAGAAAATCCCAAATAGGGTCATAAAGAGTTGGACATGACTAAAAACAACAAACATTAGATTCAACTCACCATTCTAACCTGTTAAGATCTTTTTGGGTTTACTTCAAAATACCTCACTATTTTATGGCATCTCCAAATCTGATAAGCATGGTATCTCTACTTTTATCCAAATCGCTGATCAAAGTGTAAAAAGTTTAAAGAGGGATTGATGACATTCCCACAGATTTGCAGAACTAGGAGGAAATTCAGAAGGTTGGTTATTCCTCTTTGACAATGCAGAGAATCATAGACCGTAAGAGATGATTTCCTTACTTCCCATATCTAACCAAGAATTCATTCTTCATCTACCCTGTCATTCAATTCATCCCATTTTAGGATAGCTTTCCTTAGACTGAGCTGATATACTCTGGAATCTCTCTTTCTTATATTAAACATTAAAATATATTGAAAACATTTCTCCTAACTTAACTATGAGATGATATTAAAAGTTTGAGAGACATAATTTCTGGGTAACTAATCATTTTATTAATTATAATTAAGAAATAATTCATAAAAGGATTGGTCATTTGACCATCTCTCGTGAATCAAAGATACCTCATGGAAACCACTCAATGCTTTTATGCCCATAGAAGAGTGGATATTCCTGAGGATATAAATCGATTCTGATTGGTTATGAAATAATGAGAGAATAAATATTATAAGGAGAAAGGGACTTATGCTTACGAGAATCTAGGGGACATGACTCTGATGACTCAGTCTTAGATAAAGAGTTTTCACTGCCCAGACCATACACCTCCAACTAGAGCAATCTAAACAAAAGGGGGAAATCCACTCCCACTCAGACCTGTCTGATTAAAACACAATGGGTCAGAACCCACCAATTCACCTATGCTAGAATTTCTTTGCTTTTTGATCATATCTGGGTTTTCCAAGTTGTGTACCTGTCTTCCAAAGTTTCATATTATCATTATCCCTGCACTTCAAAAGCTGGCTGAATAAACTACAGACTGATTTCTGAATGAGAAAATAGGAAGGGAAGAAAATCTTTATATTCATTCAATTTTTTTCATTGTTTTTCATTATTAATATGAGAGAAATAATCATTTCTCTCACTCCTAAGCATTTTTTCATTATTAATAAAAAGAGAAATAATCATTTCTCTCACTCCTAAGCATTCTTTTCTTCAAGCTTAACAATATTTCCAGTCTCATCAGTTCTTATATATGGCATTCTTTCCAGACCATCATGAAAAGCCTAGAGGAAGGTTGGTGAATTTCTCTGGTTCCCCCCCCAAAAGGGGGAGCCATAGGTAGAGGAAAATGGTTAACAACAAAAAAAATCAATATATCAGGGTATATATGAAAGAGCATTGAGTCCATTCTTTTGCTGATATATCAATGGAGGTCACTGGTTTGCATGACCCCTTAGCAAACATTGGTTAGTGTTGATGGGGTGAAGAGAAGGGAAAAGAAGAGGTGGGGGAAGCACAGGAAACAAAGGGGAGCACTTTAACTTTGGAGGACTAAGAAGGTCTCTGGGTGGATATGGAGACAGACTAGAAAGGGAAAGATAATTAGCTTGATTGTTTATGAGCTCAGGTACATGTCCATTACATTCTGTTGGCTAAACTAAAGACTATTCTAATTCAATGTTTTTTTAGCCTAAGTGCTTGAATGGGAGCCGAGGGCCTTTTTCCTTTTGTTGTGGAGGCTTAAACATGAGTCAAATTTTATCATTCCAGGAAAAACCCTGGGTGCGTGCAAAATGAGCCAAAATATAATGTTCTTATTGGAAATACTGGATGGGGGCATGAAACAGAGACATATATAAGAATCAACCAAGATTGCTCCCAATCCTTGTGATCTTGGAGCTTTTGGTAATTGGCCAATGGTCACACCAGTTTATAGCATATAACTTTGCATTTGCCTATATATGGCTCTGATTTCCTTTATTTTTAAGATGTGTGATTCAGCCTGTGTGACTCAGTGTGCTGTTTAAGGTATTTGCAGTTTAGTTTGTGTGTTTCAGAGTGGGTGATTCAGTCTGTACGTTCTAGAGTGCATTTTGTCTTTTAAACTAAATAACAAGGTAGGGTCAAGCCTATACCTAGACAGAGTAAGGACTTTCAATGTTCCTTGCCCATCCCCATTAACCCCACCTCTCCCCCCAAAAATATTCTTTTTTTTCATTTATTTTTAAATTTCTAAAAATTATTTTCTGACTTCTGGCCATCCACCAGGGATGCTTCCTGCCATTGCATAATCAGAGATAAAAGACTGAAATGTAAAAACAATACTATCCAAATCATACTGAAGTAAAGTACTGCTATCAGATTCTTTTCTGAAAACAGGTTTTTCTGTTTTGTTTTGTAAGGTAGGAGGTAGGGAGAAGGATTGGTGGGGGAAGATAAAAGGAAAACCACTGAGAATGAGAAAAATAAGAGCAATATTATGGAGGGAGTGCCAGGACACAGCAAGGGGTTGACTGGGCCAGAAAAAAAAAAAGATGAACATTAAATATATCAACCTTCTTGCCTGAGAATAACCCTAATTGTAAGCTTCCCAAGGTCTACTGTTCTTGAATTTCAACAATAGTAATGATAGAAATTAAAATATTTGAGTTCTTGAAGTCCCAGTAATTTCCTCAGAAGGAGTACATGCTCCATTAAATAGTTTGCAGCCTCTTCCTGAAGTAAGTAGTCTTTGAAAAGAGTTGAAGGGGAATAAAGATTTATCTTGGTTATCTATTGAACTTTCATAAAGATAATTCTAAACTTTCTTTTCTCTACTCAAGCTATTTACACAATTCTCTCCTCAGTCTTTCTCAGTTAGGGCCTTTGCCTCATGCTTCGCTGAAAAAAAAAATGAGACCATTGTTTCAAGCTCAATCTTCCTCCAGTTCCATAATTCAAATCACTTTAAGAACACCCTCCCCCATTCTCTTATTCCTTCTTCTAGATACAAAGTCCCTTGCCAAGGCAAATCCCTCTACTTGTGCCCTCCTCTCTGCTAGGGCAACTTGACCCTTCAATCATTCTTTCCCCAATTTTCTATTTCCCTTTATCCCCTAGCTCCTTCCCTGCTGTTTTCATATTGGTTCAATTATCATCTTCTTTTTAAAAAAAGAAGGGAAAAAAAAGACACCAAAATTTGGCCCTTTTATTTCCTTCCAGCTATTACCATGTATCTTTCTTTTCCTTCAAAGAGCTCTTTAAAGAGAAGTATACACTGGTTGCTTCCACTTTCTCATTTCTCACTTCTCACACCCTTGTAACCTGACTCCCATCCCCACCTTGTCTGGAATTGCTCTTCCCTAACTCATCAATGATATGTTTATTGCTAAATCCATTAGCCATTTTTCTCAGTTTTCATCCTTCTTGACTTCTCTATAGCATTGACCAATTTCTCCCTCTGGACATTCTCCTTTCAGGGGTTTTGAGACATTGCTCTATTAGAGAGTTTTCTTCTTGTGTGAATTCTCCATCTCAATTTCCTTTGCTGGATCTTCATCCATATCCTGCCCTGTTGGGTGTATGTGTGTGTGTGTGTGTGTGTGTGTGTGTGTGTGTGTGTGTGTGTGTGCATGTGTGTGTGTGAGTACCATACAGAATTCTATACAGTATTTTCTTTTTTTTTTAACTTCTGCTACAGAGGTTTTTAACTTTCAGTCTATGAATTTGTTAGATAGATAGATAGAATGATTGCTTGATTGATAATTATATTTTGATATAATTAGGGTTTTTGGTAATCTTATCATTTTGGGTTTGGGGTTGTTTTTCTTTGGAGAGGTTGGTTTTGGGGTTTTTTTGTATTTAAAACCATGATTCTCAAAAAGAATCCATAGGTTTTACCAGATCTTTGGAAGCTTACAATTAGGGTTATTTTCAGTCAACAAGGATGACATATTTAATGTTCATCTTTTTTTTTCTGACCTGATCACGTCCTTGCTTTTCATGGCCAAAATGGTCCATGACACAAAAAGATTCCCTGATCTACTCTTTCCCTTTCTGTGCCAGTGATTTCATCAGTTTCAATGGGGTCAACTTTCTTTTCTCCTTAGATGACTCCCAAATCTTTACATTCATCCCTCATTTCCTTTTTAAGTAGTCCTGTATCTTCAACTCCTTAATACATATATCTATCTGGCTATCCCATAGGAATTTTAAACCTAACCTTCCCAAAGATGAACTCATTATCTTTTTCCCAAACCTAATTTCTCTTCCTAATTTCCTACTTTTCTTTCAAGGGCATCATGTTTTTAATTCCCAAAGTTCATAATCATTCTTTTCTCTTCATTCTTATTGAATTCCATATCTAATCAGTGGCCAAATCTTGTCAATTATCTGTTGCCTCTACTCATGCTGCATTCAATTCAAGTGACAACTCAAAGGTTTTTGCTGATTCTACTGGATGTTAGTTCTTACCTCCCGCCAAGTCATATATTAATTTTTGCATATGTAATATGTCTTACTCTTCTGGAATCATCTTGTATCTCCTAAGGAGAATAAAAGTGAACTCCATAAGGATAAGAATGTGATACTTTTGCTTTTGGGTTCTCAGTACCTGAGCAAAGTGCCTCACACATGTGTTTAGTAAATATGCTTGTTAATTGATTGATTGATTAGAGATATACCTACAAATAAGGAGCAATATATGAGTTATGATCCTGCAAAGAAGGATTGGTGAGACATGGGAAGAGAACCTTAGATCAGTGTCCAGAAAGACAATGGTGAAGAGTATCAAATGCTTCAGAAAGCTTAAAAAGAATGAAAACTTGAAAATACTTATTGAATTTAACAATAAAGACATCACTGGTGACTTGCAAAGAGCAGTTTTAGTCAGATGATAGGAACAGAAGTCAGATTACAAGGGGCTGAAAAGTGAGTGGAAAATGGAAAAGTAGAAAAAATTAATAATAGGAACTTTTCTAAAAGTTTCACTGCAAAAAAGAGCAGAAATATAATGATAATCTAAAATGATGGTAGAAGTAAAAGTTTTATAAAGATGACAGAATTCTAAGCATGATATATGTAGCATGAAAAATGTCAGGGCATAAGAAAAGGTTAAAAAAAAGGGAGAGGAAAAGAGACAAAAAGAGAATAATATAGACTTCTATAAGTTATATAGATTTTTGATCTGGAAGGGTAATACATATCTTCCAATACAGCTTCTTCATTTTACAGATAAGGAAACATATCTGCAAAGGATCAGAGAAATGAAATTATTTCCTCCCAAGTCATGCAAACACTAAGTGGCAGAATCGGAACTTAAATCCCAATCGTTTGATGCCAAATTCATGTTCTTTTCCTTGCAAAGAACCAGACTGCCTCATCCAGAAGAGATGGAAGGGGTTGGGATCAAGATCTCAAGTATAGGGATTTGCCCCTGGCAAAGGCAAGGACCACTTCATCCTCCAAACTTGAAGAAGAAGATGAAAGAATGAAAAAAAAAACAATATTGAGATGAGATTTAGGAAGGAAAGGGATTATGTAAGGGATGGCCTCATTTATTTTAGCAAACTATCAGGTGAATTTCTTTGCCAAACAGGAGAGAGGAAAACATAATGTAGGTAACTTTAGAAATAAAGATTTGGAACAGCTACTGTAGGGAGTGCAAACAGGGAGGACTGAAAGGATTGGTATGCAGCAGTGAAGGGCCCATTGGATTTTTGATAACATCAATTTGTAACAGACCCAATCAGAATAGTCTGATGATTTTCTCCAGCCACTTTCATCAGAATATGAGTAAAAAGGTGGGAGAGTGGAAATAATGCAGGATTGGAGTATGGAATGGGATGAACAACTTGGACAAGAGGGGAAATAATTCAAATGTCAAGGAAAGTGTAGAGTTAAACTACTTAATTGAAAAGTTGAGATTTTGAAGACAGGAAAGTAAAACTAGGGAAGGGCAGGAGTAATGCCCTGAGAAAGCAAGAGTTTGTATAGTGCCTGGTGAAGCACTGTGTACTCTAGTGAACAATGAGGACAGGGAAAAGGTTTAAGAGGAGTGAAACATATGGAACAAGGGGAGGACAGTTCTTTATGGCAGAGAAAGAGATTTCAGGCATTTATTAAATGATTACTATGTGCAAGGTCCTATGCTAGATTGTGGGGATACACCCCCAGTGCCTCCCTTCAAGGTGTTCACACTCTTGGGAAAACATGCACAGACTCATAAATACAAAATAAGTGAAAAGAAAATTTTAAAAGGTTATTTTTTTTAATGGAGAAGGGCATAAAGAACTAGCCGCTTGAAGTACGGTAGAACAGGAAAAGTAGGAGGTAAATACTCAGAGTCTTGCAAGAAAGAGATGAAAAAAAAAAGTAGAAGTAAGGAAGCTGAATAGCACATAAGCCAAGTTATCTAAAACACAATACATGAAAAGGAGTAAAGTGAAATTAGGTTGGAATCAGAGTGTAGAATTTTTAATGTCTTTTAAGGTATGACAGAATCAGTTCTGTGCTTAGGGGGTATCAGTTTGGTAGCTATATAATAGGTATATTAGAGAGTATAGAGACAAAGCAAGAAGATTAATTATAGGAGACTATTACCACAATTTAGTAAGAGGTGATAGGAGCCTGAGCTAAGAAGGTAGATATATGATCAGAAAGAAGAGGACAGATCCAGGAGATATGGGAGTTGAATTAGCTTGAATATTTTCTTTTCTTTTCTTTTTTTTTTTTTTGCTTTTTGCTGAGGCAATTGAGGTTAAGTGACTTGCCCAGGGTCACACAGCTAGGAAGTGTTAAGTGTCTGAGATCAGGTTTGAACTCAGGTTCTCCTGACTTCAGGGCTGGTGCTCTATCCACTGTGCCACCTAGCTGCCCCTAGCTTGAATATTTTCAAAGGAAACTTTATAAAAACTTCTTGTTTCAAACAACAAAAAGGAACAAAGATGGGCACTTAACCATAGGGCTGAGCAGAGCAAATATATATTTTCTAAATTTTCTTATAAACCTATTAAGCTTGCTAGCCACATTGTAATAGTTAAAATTAAACTCAGCATTTGTTTTCTTCAAGTTATGAGCCTTTAAATGATTTGTTTAGACATATAGAGTAAAAAGACCTGATCATTTTGTTTGCTAGAATTTGAAAATCACTATACAATAACTGTATTTGTGCCACCCACAAGATGAATCGTACATCTCATCTAAAAGTGCCCTTGCTTTCATGCCACTTTCCCAAACACTTTTTAAGATTTCTCCCATTTTTTGATTATTCCCAGCTTATTGAGCTGCCAGGAAGAATTTATCCTTTGGGGTGCATTTTTTTTATTTGTTTTTGTTTTCCCCTTGTTGCATAGTTACCAGGAAAAGTCGACTTCCTTGAGATCAAAAGAGTTTGCAATTTCTGTGATCAATTGTATGTAGTTAGGCATTTTCAGAATGTCCTGAATGTGGAAGTACTCAAAAGCCCATAATGTGGGTAATAATGGTCTGTGGTAGCCACATCTCTCAGCAAAGTCTCTTCAAACCCGGCTCAGAAAACTTACAATCTCTTGTCTGGCTCAAATGTACCCTAAATTGGATTGGTTAGAGTATTTATTTGACGTTACATGATATGGGGCAATTTGAAGTATCATTCTGTTCCACTCTCTCTCCCTGGAAGACTTGTCCAAATCCTTTCCCTAGTTAATTGTGAAGGAATGCTGCTCCAAAGACTATAGGTCGGAAGGGCTCAATAAATCAATCCAGATACACTCCTAATGAAAGGCAAATTAAACAGCATTTGTTTTCAGTTCATAGGTCTCCTTAGAATATGGCTTTTGAGTGAAAGTGAAATTCCTTCAGTTGCTGAATATTAGGAGTTTGCAAATTCAGACATGCTAAAGACCAGCATCCATTGCTACATTTGTAAAAGCCTGAGCCCAAGCAATTTTCTGTCCTTCATTTTCACAGCCAAGCAGCTCACCTGAAAGAAATGAGTTGTAACTGTCCTTTGGTGCTCTAATCATAGAGGATCCACACTCTTTGTCTGGGTCACTACAGCTCATTAAAATAACTGTGGTAGGGAGGACAGGTAACATAATAAATAATAGAGCTGGGGAAAGGCCTCTTGCAGAAAGTGGGATTTAAGCTGAGACAGAAACTAGAAGGTAGAAACGAAGAGAGCATTTCAGGCACGGGAGGCATGGTACTGGCAAATGAAGACTCAAGTATGAGGAACAACAGAAAAGTTAGAGTTACTGGGTCCTGCACCAATCAGAGAGGAGTAAAGTAGAAACACCCCGGGAAGAAAGGGAGAGGACAGGTTTGCAGGGTATTAAATGCAGATATACCATTTATATTTGCTGTTGGAGATAATAGGGAGTCACTGAAGTTTGCATGGTCAAGATTGTACTTTAATAAAAATCATTTTGGCAGGTGAGTAGAGGATACATTTGAATTATGGAGAACAATCAGAAAGCTATTGTAATAGTTCAGGTGAGAGGTGATTAGGTTATTGCTAGAGAGTGATTAAAAGCTAGAAAGATCATTAAAAGCCAAAATGGATTCATCAAAATAGGACATACAAAATTAATAAATTGTTTCTACTAGGCTTATATATTGGGAAAAGGCTATCAATATAGTCTCTTACAAAGTTTCTTACATGACTTCCAAGATTTGGATAATGACTGAATGAATACGTTTTTATTTACTAAACACACATTTTAGCATTACACTGGATAAAATAAAAATGAGACAATCCTTGCCTTCAAGAAGCTTATACTACACTAAGTCATACAATTCATGTAAGAGAGACTTTTGGTCAGGACAGTTCCCAGGGGTTGTAAGTATAGTCTCTAGATGAGCTATCAGGCGAGTTAGGGGTATTTATCCCGAAGAAGAGAAGGCTTGACAAAAACATGCTTCCTTTCTTTTAGTATTTAAAAGTCTGTCACCAGAGAGGATTAGACTAGTTCCAGAAGGAACAATGGATAGAAATACCAGGGATGCAGATTTCAATACAATGTAAAGAAAAATTTTCTAACAATTAGAACTATCAAAAAGTAGAATGAAATGACTACTGAGGTAGCCACTTTCTCTTCACAGCAGATCATCATATGTAGGCTGAATGTTTAAGCAAAATGTTGAAAAGACTCTTTTTAGGCATGAGCCTGAGTAACTGGCCTCTCCGGTCCCTTCCTACTTTGAAATTCTGATTCTGTGCATTGGCAAAGAAGAATGAGCAACTTCATGAAATCTTTCTTATTCTATGGGAGTATCCTTAACTCCTCTTTAAAATTTTCATACTCTTAACAATTATTTGGATGACTTTATAGATGATGTTTTTGACACATCCTGACTCAGTCATTCTCCTTTTGGTTTAAATTCAATATTGGGACCATAATGAGATACATTCAGGTCATTCAACAATTAATAAAGGAGATTTTTCTTATTCATGGCAGGAGAAGAATATTGAACAAGGATATTTACTGAGAATCTTAGATCTTTGTGGCTACTTTGTATTTAGGCAACTAGGATGTGACATTAAGAGTCTCCACCATTAGTCCTTTGAGCCAACCAATTCTTAGAGAGTATCTCAATATCTTTTAGAAAAAAAGATAATCTAACTTCTATGGGATGGAGATGAGGCAAAGGAGATTAGGATATTGTTCCACAAATGGCATACTTATCAAACTTGCAGTGTGAAGAACAGCTAATACGTTAGAGTAGAGAGTCAAGACATAAAAAGATTGACAGACTAAAGTGATGTGCTGAATCTAATAAGATAGAATTTAATATGAATAACAGTAAAGTATAAAGACACAAGGGAAAAGATATGACTAAAAAGTATGTTAAAAATATGAAGACATTAGGGGCAGCTAGATGGTACAGTGGATAGAGCACCAGCCCTGAAGTCAAGAAGACCTGAGTTCAAATCTGGCCTCAGACACTTAACATTTCCTAGCTGTGTGACCCTAGGCAAGTCACTTAACCCCAATTGCCTCAGCAAAAAAGCAAATAATAATAATAATAATAATAATAATAACATGAAGACATTAGATATGAACTCAATATTAGCTAACAATGTGATATGGCCATCAAAAAAGCTAATTCATTCTTAGAATGAATTCCTTTGTTAAGGAAAACATGATACCAAAAATGAGGTAGATAATAGTCTTTCTCTACATTGTCATGGTGAGATCATACGTAGGATGTTTTCTGGTTCTGGAGAACATTGATAAGTTTGAGATCTTCCACAGAAAGGTGATTAGTTTGGCGAAGTGACTAAAAACTGTCATTAGGAAATCAGTTACAGAAAATTGACATTTCAACCTAGAGGAAAGAAGATTTAGAGAGGATGCACAAGGTCATTATCTTCAAGTAGTGCTTAGCACAGTGGCTGGTACTTATGTATGATAGATACCTAATAAATTTTGATTGATTGATTGATTGGAACTGTCATCTGAGCAGAGCTATATGCAATGAGTGAACTCTGTAGATCAAAGATTCTTAATCTGGGGTTTCTGACCTTGATATTTTAATAATTCTATTAAATATATTTGCTTTTATTTGAAATGCTGTGTATTTTGTTTTATATATTTCAAGCCATGATTCTGAAAGGGGTTCTATAGATTTTACCAGACTTCCAAACTGATATATGACACACGCAAAAAGGTTAAGAACTCCTTTTACAGCCAGACATATTTTAGCTCAACATAAGGATAAATTTCTTTCATTAGAGCTATTTTAAACTGAATTAGATTCTCTTGAAAGATAGTGATTTCTTCTCAGTGGAGAGACTTCAATTAGGAATTACATGCTCATTTGTTGTTGAGAGGAAAATATGTCCAGATATGTATTCCCACTGGTAGTGGAGTGGGAAAAAAAAAATTGAGATTATGGTCAGGGAGATCTGAGTTCAAATTCTACTTCAAGCTCTTACCATGTGACCCTAGAAAAGTCACTTAATCTCTTTGTGCCTCAGTTTCTTCATCTATAAAATAAAGGATTTGGAGGCCCTGTTCTAAACATATAATTCCATGGCCTGTGAAATAGCTGTCATCTAAGATTCTGTGGGTTTTTTAAAGGTCATTTTATTTGAGAAATTTCTTCCTTTCCTATGCTATAGTATTGTTACCAATATATCTATGAAAATTAATGTGAATAAAGAAATCACATCACCCTTATATTTGTGGAGGAACATATACTTGCCTTAAACATTTTAAGTTCACACTCATCCTGAGAACATTTAGCCTGCTTACACTTAGTGCTAAATGGAAACTATATTTTAAGCGATGTATTAAAAAGAATACTAGCCCAAGAACTGGGGGACTAGCTCTAGATCTGGTACTGTCATTGACTTCTATATGATTTTGTACCATTCACTAGACCTCACTAAGTCTAGTTTCATCTTTTTTTTTTTTTGAATAAATTGTCAAATCCCTGGGTGATGAAGGGTTAACAATAATAAAAAAAATAACCTATGAGCCAGGGTAAAACAGGATTTTAGTCACTAAATCAGAGTTCTAGAGACAGAAGAGATTAATGTATAAGATCTTTGTTTATTGGTAAATGGCAAGAAACTGGAAAATGCCAGAAGTCAGTTCCTAGACAGAAATAAAAACTATGCAACTGAGTTGGACAAAAATAAGTTAAGATGAAGAGGCTGGAGTAGAATTTATTAATGCATCAAATGAATTAAAAAGAGTAAAGGAAGAAACAAAGCTATCAGACAAAACAACAGTGAATATGTTAAAGGTAGAAACAAAGCTATCAGACAAAACAATAGTGAATACATATGCATACACACACACACACAAGCACACACGTAGTTAGTTAAAAGAAATAAGACAAAAACTATATTATGCTTAAAGGCATTATATATGATGAAATAATAGCATATGTATACAAACACACACATATATACCAAATATCATATATCTTAATACCTGAAGATAAAGCTAAATGAACTATTGAAAAGAAATTAATGATAATTGTCATCAAACTCAATGTGCCCTTTGCAGACTTAGATAAGTCTAACAAAAAGATAAACAAGAAAGAAAATTTGAAAAAATTTTTTTAGAAAAGTTAGATATGGGAGGCAGCTAGATGGCACAGTGGATAGAGCACCAGCCCTGAAGCCAGGAGGACCTGAGTTCAAATTTGGTCTCAGACACTTAACACTTCCTGGCTGTGTGACCTTGGGCAAGTCATTTAACCCCAATTGCCTCAGCAAAAAAAAAAAAAAAAAAAGAAAAAGAAAAGAAAAGTTAGATATGGTATACTATTGGTGGTTAAATGAGTGAAAATCATAGAAGATATATTTATTTCTCAATTTTATATGTCATCTTCATGTAAATGGTCATGTGCCTTATGACATTAAAAAATCTTTATAAATGCAGAAAATCAGATATTAAATATATCCCTTACTAAATATGTTCCAATAGAAATTATGATAAATAAGGATATTTTGAGAAAAGGATTAAGATTTCAATGGGAATTAATAATAAGGAAAATAATAGATCATTTTATCAAAAAAAATATGAGAAAGTATACCAAATCTTGTGGGATATAGTCAAAGTAGTCCTTTTCTCATTTGAAGGGTTTACTTTTGTTCCTGGAAACAATAGAAAGTCACTGAAATTTATTGAGTAGGAAGGTGGCATAATTTTAATTATGTTTCTGGAAAGTCACCGTAGTAGCAGAATGAAGGATGGATTAGAGTGGGGAGAGATTTAAAGCAGGCAGAACCACCAACCAGAAAGCTATTGTATTAATCAAGACATGAGGTAATGAGAGTCTGTACTAGAATAGTAGCAATACCAGAGGAGAGATGAGGCTGTATTTGAAAAATGTTGCAAAAATGAAAATAATGGGCCTTGGCAATAGCTTGGATATGGGCTGGGGGGAGGAGTGAAAGATAGTGAAGAATCCAGTATGACTTTTAAGTTATGAGCCTGAGGGACTTGGAGGATGGTATTCTCCTCAATGGTAGTAGGAAAGGTCAAGGGAAGGGTCTGAAGAGGGAGATGAAGAGTTCAATTTTGGACATATTGAGCTCATGATGTCTAATGGATATCAAGATGTCTAAAAGGCTATCGGAGATGTGAGATTGGATATCAAAAGATATCATGGGACAGGAATGGTTGTTTAATATCCAATCTATATAAGAAATTGATGCAAAATTATATAAATGAGTCATTCCCCACAAGAGAACTAGTCAAAGAATAGAAACAGCAAGTTCTCAAATGAAAAAAAAAAATTCCAAGCTAACAAAAACCTTACAAAAAAAATGTTCCAAATCGCTAAGAATAAAAGAAATGCAAATTAGAACAATTTTGACCTTCATTAGTTTGGCAAATGTGACAAAAGAGGAAAATTACAATTACTAGAGTGGCTGAGGAAGAATAACCGCATAAATTCACTGTTTGTAGAGCTGTGGATTAATCCAATCATTCTGGAAAATAATTTGGAATTCTACTCCCAAACTATTAAACTGCATATACTTCTTGGCCCTGCAATATTAGTATGAGGTATATGCCCCAAGGAGACAGAGGGAAAATATCTGTGCATACAAAAATATTCATAGCAGCAATTTTTCTTGCAGCAAAGAACTGGGAACCAAAGAGGTATCCATCAGTTTGGGGGAATAACTGAACAAACTGTGTTAGGCGAATGTTATGAAATGTTATTTCACCATAAGAAATAATGAACATGATAGCTTCAGGAAAATATCAAAATATTTATATGAACTGATGTAATTTGAGGAAAAGCACAATAGGGGAACAAATTAAGTAATGATTACAATAATAATGTAAGAAGAAACAATCCTGAAAGATCTCAGAACTCTGACCAAAACATTGATCAATCATGACTTCAAAAGACCCAGAATGAAATATACTTCCCACCACTCAAGAGAGAAGTAATTGACTAGAGATATAAAATTAGACATTTGGTCTCAGTCATGACCAATTTTGTTTTATTTTGTTTTTATATATATATATGTGTGTGTGTATATACATATATATATTTTTTTTAACCAGGGAAGGTTTATACATATGGGTAAAGAGAGATATGTTAATGGGCATGTGATAGACGTGGAAACACACACACACACATACACACACACACAAAGCATTTTCAACCATATAAAAAAAGGCCTTTTTTTTCTTTTTTTTGTAATCAGTCAAATTTAAATAAAACCAGTTCTTTGCAAATAACATATTGACTTAGAAAACCACAAAGTGACATTATCTACTTTGTGCTGCATTTTTTATTTATTTTGTTAAATATATTCCAATTACATTTTAATCTGGAGAAACAAAAAAAAAAGAACATTTTTATTACTATCATGTAAAACTTACATTTTCTTAAAAAAAAACATTAACAGGAGTTGATTTTTAATATAATTCTCCTTTGTTCTCTGAAACTATGAAATGTTTGTATTTGTTGATGGTTGTTTAGTTCATAATCAAAAAGAAAAAAAGAAAAGAAAGGAAAAGTATATGCAGGGTTTTACTATGAATACTCTCTCTGAAGGATGCTGGAAAAAATTCCATGGTTAGTAATGAGATATTCCCAAAGGAAGGTGTCTGCCTTTATAACTCACCCTGAGACCTTATGCCAGAACCCAAGTTTGGTGACCTCCAGGGCATGTGATAAGACTTTTGAATTTAATTAAATCTGTGATTTATCAGGTCCAGGAATATTTAATATGAGATGACATGGCAAAGCTATATAATGTAGGTGCCTTTGCCAAATCTTTAAATTTTCAAACTCAGAGGATATTTTATCACAATTACATCAGTGGACCAGGGAAGAGAAAATACAATAGCAAAGGAGTGAAGATGATGAAGTAGGGGAAAGAGGAGTTATTATTTGATTCTTAACTCCACTGTCAATTTAAAGTAAAGGGAAGTAAAGGAATCAGAATCCCAGCTTTTCCATTTCTAAAACAAATTAAATATCTGTCTTCCAACCTCAATGGCAAGACAAGAAAAACCTACAGCATTTATTTTAAAACTGATTATTCCAAATAGTTTACACAAGATTTGCTGGGAGAATAATGTACAAGGAAACCAACATGAAACCATCACTGGGAAAATGCTCACAAGTCTCCAAACACTATCTCATGTCAGATCCCATGGTAGAGAAGAAAATAGAAAGATCAATGTGTCCCCCAGGAAACTAAATGAACAACAATTCATGCCTGTTTGTCCACTTGCCACCAGCTGAGTTCAGACCCTCCTTTTCTCCTGGGTAGCCTCCTAACAGATTTCTCTGCCTCCAGTTTTTCCTCATTTTAACCTTCTCTACACCAATGGATTCTTAATCTGGACTCTAAAGGGAATCTGTTTAGATTTCAAGAGGTCCACAAATTTGGATGGGGGAAAAAATACATCTTTATATAAAATGTTTCACCAACCTTTGTTTTCCTTTTGTAATCTTACGTATTTTATTTTATGCAATTACATTGTTCTGAGAAGGGGTCCACAGACTTCACTAGACTGTCAAGAGTCCAAGACACAAAAAAAGTTTAAGAATCTTTGCTCTTTATTGATAGCATATTATTTTCTCTTGCTTGCTCTCTTCATTGTTGTTCCTATTGTCCAAAAAACAAATTCATCCTATTCAAGGTTCTCCATTTTGTGACACTACCCTACCTTTCAAGATTTCTCTACTTCTGCTACTCCAGTCATTTCTTTTTTTCAATCCAAACTGGTCAATTCATTTCCAAAAATATGGTTTATCCTTGTCCACTCTTGCATCTCTGTTCATTGTATTCTCCTGGAATAGTGACCCATTTCCCAAGCACCCCATCTCTGTCTACTGAAATTTCATCTATTTTTCAAGATTTTTCTAACTTTTCCATTCTCCCATCATTCCACTCCCATCCTAGATTGCAATCGCTTTTCTCTATCATTTAGAGCTATACTTCTCAGAATACTGTGTCCCATAATGCCTCATTGCAAATATTCATACGTCTATCTCAAACTAGCTGTATGACCTTCTGTAAGTCATTTTCATAAGGTTGCACTCAATGATCTCTAGGTTCTTAAATCTGTGACCCAAATGAACAATTTTATAACCATCCCACTCCACCCCATTCCTCAAAAAGACAAAAAGCAAAGCTGACTGGGTAGAAGAGGAGGGCATATATTCAGAAATATTTCCTTAATACCAATGAGTCATTCCTTTTTTTATCCTGTCAGATACAACTGTATAATACAGATTGACTAAAACCAGATCCACTTTAAGGCCCCTGTTTCACACCATTTCTACTAGGAAATGGATCAGACAAGATCCCATCAACCAAGCATTCTGTCAGGAAATTGGTCACTGGTGAGCAGTTCTGGATAAGCAACCTTATATTGCTAGAGTCCAAATCTCCTGACAGCATCTATTGTAACTCCAAGGAATGGGAAACCACTTCAACACCACAAAATGTGCTTTGGAGCAGGGCCGAAGTGAGGAATGGGAAGTGCGATAAGTGGGGAAATTCCCTTGAAGTTTTTTGACCAGCTCAAAGCCATGAGCTAAGTAGAGTTCTTTCAAACCTCAGAAGAGAAATTCTACTTTCTCTTTCTTACACTACCATTTTTTTCCATTTCAGACTTGAATCTTGCAGGGTTAAGCCATTTAATGAACGCAGGATTGTGTGGGTATTTCCAGGGGTTCACCATGATTTTCCTACATTAAAAAAAATTAATAATAATAACCTATATGTTCTCTTGTTTCCTGTTAAGAAATTAAGTATTCTAGTTTACAGTTACCTACTAGTGCTCACATATTCCCTGAGGGTTAGCTGCCTGCCTATTCTATGGGCTCCTATTAACCTCTCTGGGATCCGCTTAGAGTAAATGTAAATAACAGTAGTTTCTGTTTTGGCCAGAAACCCTGAGGGGCTTCCCCCTCCCAGATTGTTTTTGTTTTGGGTTTTTTTTTGTTTTGTTTTGTTTTGTTTTGTTTTTTGACTAGGTAAAAGAGGCCATTCTCTGCCTCTTTTCTTAATCTCTGAATCTCTCAAACTAAGATCTGTTTAAAGACCTTTGCTTAAAAAGACCGCTGCATCCAGGGTCATCTCCAGTCATCCTGGTGTATATCTGGCCATTGGACCCAAAGGGTTCTGGAGGAGAAAGTGAGATTGGTGGCTTTGAACAGCCCCCCTCAGTTAAATCCAACTCACTTGCATGTCATGACATCATCTTCCTGATGTCATGGTTCTTTTCTAGAAGAAAAGACAAAACAACAAACAACAATATTATCCTCTCAAGAATGCAGTCACATATCAAAAATAGATTAAGCATAGGATGGGGAATGATTGTCCTTTGACCAGTTCCAATAGTCTATCACAGTAATACTTTTTGATCCCTTTTTTAATGTTTTAAATGATAAAACATTTAATATGTATGTATATGCACATATATACACAAATATATAGTTGTACATTTATGAGAGAGAGGAAGGGAGAGAAGGAAGGCAGGAGGGACAGACAGACACACAGAGAGACACAGAGAGAGAGAAAGAGACAGAGAGGAGGTACTCTAAGCCTCAGTTTTCTCTTCTGTAAGATGAACATATGTCAGACACAACTGCATAATGTAGATTGAATAAAACCAGATCCCACTTTATGGCCTCTGTTTTACATCATTTCTAATAGGAAATGGATCAGACAGAATCCTATCAACCAAGTATTCCACCAGGAAATAGGGTACTAGTAAGTAAGCCTTTCTCACCAGAAACTGAGTCAAAATGGGGGGGGGGGGAGAGGGAAAGAATGAACTTGATGGCCTCTAAGGTCCATTCTGGTTGCAAATCTACAATCCTATAATACTTTGTATATTTGTAGTACATGGCATTTCCCCACAGCCTAAATGACAAAGTTTACAAAACATAAAGGGTAGATAACAGAGAGGATGAAGGGTCAATGTCTTAAATTAAGTGAAAAGAGTATTCTTTAACCTAGTTTGGAATCAAAGGGCAGTCTGCCTTTAACTAATCATTTAAAGATAGATAGGCCATGCCCTTAGTGAGTCTTTAAATATATATATATATATATATATATATATATATATATATATATACTTTTTGCTGAGACAATTGGGGTTAAGTGACTTGGCCAGGGTCACACAGCTAGGGAATGTTAAGTGTCTGAGATCAGATTTGAACTCAGGTCCTCCTGACTTCAGGGCTGGTGCTCTATCCACTGCGCCACCTAGCTGTCCCTCAAAAGTATTTTTTAAGGAGTCAATTAAGGCTGAAGAACTCTGTCATCAGAGAAGAGAGACCAAGAAGAAGAACTCATTTCATGAAGGGGAAAACCTCACTCTAGGAGAAGGAGAAAATTTCTTTCTTCTACATCCCCTCTATTAATCACGGCAGTAATAGGTATCACATAGCAAGCAAGGAGCAAATTCAATCTGTGGAGGCAGGAGAGTTTTAAGTGTTTTGAATCCTGTGATTACAGTCTTGAGAATCCTGAGAATACAATGAAAAGGGAAAGGACAGAGGTGATCTGCTATATTAGAGGTAAAAGTTTCATTATCTATATTTGTTCCTTATAGGTGTTTTTCTTTTCTCAGGAGCTCTTTGTGTGTGTTCATTTTGTGCCATCATTTACTGCATGTCTTTGTGGGAGAATGACAAATGAATATGTGTATACATATTTTTACAGTTATCTTGCTGTGCAAGAAAAGTCAGATGTAAAAGAAAAAAAAATCTGAGAAGGGAAACACAATGCAAGCAAACATCAAATAGAGAGCATGGAAATGTTATGTTGTGGTCCACATTTCACATCCCTCTCTCTGGGTGTATATGGCTCTCTTCACTGAACAATTGGAACTGGTTTGAAACATTTCATTGTTGAAGAGAGCCATGTCCATCAGAATAGATCATCATATAGTATTGTTGTTGCTGTGTATAATGTTCTCCTCGTTCTGCTCGTTTCACTCAGCATCAGTTCATGCAAGTCTCTCCAGACCTCTCTGAAATCATCCTGCTGGTCGTTTCTTACAGAACAATAATATTCCATGACATTCATATACCATAATTTATTCAGCCATTCTCCAATTGATGGGCATCCATTCAGCTTCCACTTTCTAGCCACTACAAAAAGGGCTGCCACAAAGGGCTTGCACATGTGGGGCCATTTCCTTCCTTTAAGATCTCTTTGGGATATAAGCCCAGTAGAAACACTGCTGAGTCAAAGGGTATGCACTGTTTGGAAACTTTTTGAACATAGTTCCAAATTGCTCTCCAGAATGGTTGGATCCGTTCACAGCTCCACCAACAATGTATTAGTGTCCCAGCTTTCCCACATCCCCTCCAACATTCATCATTATCATTTCCTGTCATTTTAGCCAATCTGACAGGTGTGTAGTGGTACCTCAGAGTTGTCTTAATTTGCATTTCTCTGACCAGTAGTGATTTGGAGCACTTTTTCATATGACTAGAAATAGCTTTAATTTCATCATCTGAAAATTATCTGTTTATATCCTTTGACCATTTATGGATTGGAGAGTGTCTTGAATTCTTATAAATATGAGACAATTCTTTATATATTTTAGAAATGAGGCCTTTATCAGAACCCTTAAATATAAAGATGATTTCCCAATTTATTGTGAAGACCAGATCTTTCTCTAAAAGTTATTGTTTTAGAGAAGTACCTGTAAAACTAAAAGGTTAAGTTTTTTTTTCATTATTTCTTCCTTATTAAATTCAGCATATAAATAGTCTCAAATATTTCACCAATCTTAATACTTCACTTTGTCCACAATAGCACCTTATAATACAAAATTAGAATGGAAAAGACGCTGGACAGGAGGTCAGAAGATCTAAAATTTAGTCTAGTCTTTATTCAAATACTCTAATTGTATAATCACTAAAGTTCCTTTTAGGTCCATTCCAGTCCTATTCTAGTCCCTATTCTAGGTCTAAAATTCCAGAAAGAAAAATGCTTGCAAACTGTAAAGTACTGGACAAATTCATGTTATTCCAAGTCCTTAAATCAAATTTTAATATAAAAATCTCATCTCAATTTTTGACATTTGACACAATCTTTTCTCTCATGAGAAATAAAAGATGTTCTCAGCCCATACCTACAAAGTATGGACTAAAAAGCAGTGAGATTTGGTTTTATTTTTAAGTAAATATACCAGAATATACATTCTGATGAGTGTTGCCTTTCAAAATCACCTTAAGACACAAGTTTATGCCAGGCCAACCTTAGCTCCCACTACTTCCCTACATAGTCCATACATTTGTACCAAAGATACAAATTTGTTGCCCAAAACATTTTCAGAAATCTGTTCTTGGAATAATCTTCAGGACAGTCACCCAAGAAAATCAGTCTCATGTCTTTATGTTCATATCTTATTTTTAATCCTGTATTAATTATAATCCTTTTGAATCCTTTATTAATGATTGCTTCATTAATTCATTCAACAATCACTAATTAATACTTATGAACAATGGATTTTTGTATATAGGGGTTTTTTTTATTAGTGTCAGTAATTGCCTTTGTATGTGATTTTGGTAGTGTAATCTCTGGGGCAAAGGAGGTGAAAAATTTAGCAACATTTCTTTCATTATTCTACACTGTTTTCCAGAAGAATTGAACCAATCCCTAGAACTCACTAAAAATGAATTAGCATGTCTTTGTCCATACAGTCTTTCTTATAATGAGTTGTCCAATTTTTTTCTCATTTTTGCTAACTTTATGGAGTATGAGACAGTACCTAACAGTTGCAGACTTTTATCCTTTAGATCTAGAGCTCTAGTTTTTTTTTTTAATTTAATTTTTTTTGTTACATTTTAGGTTCTAAACTGTCTCTCTCCTTCCTTCCCTAGAGAAAGCCATCATTTGACACAGGCATGTGTATATACATATATATATATATATATATATATATGTAAAATTATACTATACATACTTCTATTTATCATCTCTTTCTCTAGAGGTGAATAGCAATTTCCTTTTTAGATCCTTTGGAGTTGATTTAAATATTTATAATATTCAGAATAGTTTAGCCAATCACAATTATTCTTCAAACAAGAATGCTGTTACTGTATACAACATTCTCTGGTTCTGCTCATTTCATTCTTTATTATTTCACGCAAGTCTTTTCACATTTTTAGATCTCTTCTTATTCCCACATAATTTATTCTATTCGTGTAAAAGCTTTTTAACCTTTTAAAATCAAGATTGTTGGTTTTGTTTTATATTTTTTCCTATCCTTTCAGAGAATCACAGTTTTGCAATTGAAAGGGTCCTCATTCATCATCAAACCCAACCCATCAAAAGTAATTCTTTCTACAGCATATTTAGGAACTTATAAAAGAATTTTTGCTTAAATTTCAATGATGGAGAACTCACTAACTCTAGAGGTGACTTATTCCATTTAAGGACAACTCTAATTATTAGGAAGTTTTTCCTGAAATTAATCCTATATGTGCCTATTTATAACTACCCATTGCTTCAGGCTTTGTCCTATGGGGCCAGCAAAACATATTTAATTTCTTTTCTAGATAATAGCACTTCAAATAGTTACAGAGCTATTATGTGTATCTCTCTCACCCCCACCCAATTAAGTCATGTCTTTTCCAGGCTAACACCCCCAGTTCCTTTGACCAATTCTTATATGACTTGTCTGATAATGAAGCTTTTCCTCATCTGTGACTGTGAACTAGAAAATCTATCTTGTCCTAAATTTTGTATAATTTTTGTATTGATTCATGTTGTGATTCTTTGGGGTTAGTGGTTTTGGTTTTTTTTAAACAATATTTAATACTTTAATTTATATTTAAGATTTTTAATTAAATTAATAATTAAATATTAGAACTGTCCTTAAGTGGAAAAAGTCACCTCTAGAGTTAGAGTTCTCCATCATTGAAATTTATTAGAAAAAAATACAAAACAAAACCAACAATCTTGATTTTAAAAGATTAAAAAGCTTTTATACAAATAGAATAAACCACTGGAGTGGTTTGCCATTGCCTTCTCTGGCTCATTTTACAGATGAGTAAACTGAGGCAAAGAGCGACTTGCCCAGGATTACACAGCTAGGAAGTATCTGAAGCAGGATTTAAACTCAGTTTTTCCT
Source organism: Myrmecobius fasciatus (assembly GCA_023553655.1). Lineage (NCBI taxonomy): Eukaryota > Metazoa > Chordata > Mammalia > Dasyuromorphia > Myrmecobiidae > Myrmecobius > Myrmecobius fasciatus. The sequence continues at coordinate 297,921 of JAJPUD010001367.1, forward strand.
GAGCAGTCTATGCATTATATCAACATATTAAGTGTATTTATTAATTGATATTTTCTAATAGTCTGAGGTTTGATGACTCCATAATTTTTTCCCAAGAATTTATATTCTTGGAAGTTCTTTCAACTTCCTCAAAATTATATTGCTTTTAGTATGGAAGTCAATTGTTTGAAATTGGTCTAGTCCAACTGCTCTTCAAAGATTTATATTCTTTAGGATTGTTGCACACCGTAACACATTATGGATTGTGATATTAGAACCCAAATATAAAAAGTCTTCAGGCTTTAATGAAGAAAACTATTTTAGAAATCTTTTGTTGATTTCTTTTTCTGTTTTTATCTGTTCATTGCCCTCCTTTCCATTCATTTTTTAATTTTCTCAGGATTATTTAACTTAGTTGAAACTTTCATCACCCTTTCCATAAATTCCACTACTCTCTTTTTTAATAGGCAATACTACTTATAATATTCTCATTTTTTGTTTCTTCTAACTTGGCATTTATTATTGTCTTTGTTTAACAAATCAAGAGTCCAATTATAGAAAGATGATTTCTTTGGAAATGACTCTTACATGTATAACCATTCATTGACTATTTATTAGAATGTGATTAGTTCTGTTTTTGTGGTATTTTTCAGTGTTTGTCATGTCTAGAGCATCCCAAATCTTCTTGAAAAATTATATTACATAATCATGACATAGAAGCAAGAGAATTCTGCATAACATACAAACCTTTGGCCTCTGTTGTCATATGCCTGGACCATATTTTCCAATATATTCCTCATACTCTTTCCCTTTGCTCACCTGTGCAATAATCACCAAAATATGTTGATTTAATTCAGAGAATTATAGTGTTCTTCCTTGAACAATATCTGCAAAAGATATTGACATAATCTGAAAATATGAAAGTCTTTTATTTACAAATGTTTATTAAAATACTTTGATGACCTAGTATTTTTGATGGATTGATGATCTATTATCCAATGAAATTTTTTCCTGTTGTTTTGAGACAAATAAAAGCAACATTTTCAATTCCTTTATTTACCTCTCCAAGGAGAATTCTTTAAGTCATTTCTAATTTAATTATGAATCATTTTATACAGTTTTCACTTTTAACCAAAATTTATAAATTATAACAAAAATTCATTTATAATAAAAAAACCAAAAATTTATAACAAAAATCTAGAGATTAATATGAGGCAGTTTCTCCAGTAAGATATACTGCTATTGGTCAGAGGTCAAGAATTTTACATCATATTTACAAAAAGTCTAAAAGCTATATAATTCTTTTTTTTAATTTTATTTTTTTTATTTTATTTGCATAACATATGTGTGGGTAATTCTTCAACAATAACCCTTACATAGCTTTCCGTTACAAATTTTTCCCCCAACTCCCCACCCCTCCCCTAGATGGCAGGATATCCACTACATGTTAATTATATTAAAATATTGGCAAATCGAATATATGTATACATATTTCCAAACTTGTCATTGTTGTGCAAGAAAAATCTTGTCGACACAAATGATATATCAGATAAAGGAAACACAATGTAAGCAAACATCAATCAAGGAGTATGAGAATGTTATGTTGTGGTCCACATTTCACATCCTCTCTCTGGGTGTATATGGCTTTCTTCAGTGAACAATTGGAGGTGGTTTGAAACATTTCATTGTTGAAGAGAGCCATGTCCATCAGAATTGATCGTCATATAGTACTGTTGTTGCCGTGTATAATGATCTCCTGGTTCTGCTCATTTCACTCAGCATCAGTTCATGTAAGTCTCTCCAGGCCTCTCTGAAATCATCTTGCTGGTCATTTCTTACAGAACAATAATATTCCATAATATTCATATACCATAAAAAGCTATATAATTCTTGCCCTCTCTTTCACAGTTCTCCCAGAATCACTGGAAAGATAGAGATAAACAGGTTTGTTGTTTGTCTTTTTTTAATGTGTTGACAAAGTCAAAAGAATTAATCCACAAGTGGCCAGTTTTCTATGACGAACCTCTCTTGGTTTATCCTTGGAAATAGAGATTAATTTATCGACAGGATTATACCCAAAGTGTTTCCAAAATATAAGAGCCTTCAGGAGCTTATGTTCTTTGGGCACAGTGCTACAATCATCCCCATGCTATGATGAGGCATTGGAGTTGGACTTTGTAGAGTACAGAGCACAGAACAAAAATGGTTAATAGGCGACTAAAATACAAGATGACTGAGATACTCAGAGAGTACCTAGTTGTCTTCAGTGACTTCAAGTTATCAGTCTTGCATGAATTACACTATAGTGTATTGAAGGAAATTGTGAATGTGATTGCCAAGCTTCTGTGGTTATTGTATTCTTAAAATAATATACAATGGAAGGAATGCTACTAGAGATGAGCAAATACTATCCTGATTTTTGAAAGAGATAGAATGTTGTCAAAAGAACTCATTGATCATGATTTCAATTCCAGGCAAAATCTTAGAACATATTAAAGGAATGATTTGTAATTAATTTTGAAAAGGAAATGGTGATCATTAAGAATGTCAGGCCAGACTTACTTTATTTCCTCTTTTCTATAGGTTTATTGTCATAGTCACATATACCTAAATTTCAGCAAGCATTTGACAAGGATCATGATATACCCTATGGACAATACAAAGAAACGTAGGTTATTCAGCAAGATGAATTCAGAGGTGAATGAATGACCAGATGGAGGGATTGTTCATTTATCCATGGATGTCAGCCTAAAGAAAGGTGTCTAGAAGAGTTTTCAGGGATCCATCTTTGGGTCTAATCCATTCAACATTTTTGCCAGTGATGTAAAAGCTCAAATAGAAACCCTGAAAAACCATGTTTTACCTTAGAAAACCACTAATTAATGTTTATTAAACATTGCTCAATTATATTTAAATTTAGTTCCGACTTGGGGAGGGCAGTGTCAAGCTTGGTACCTCTATCTTAGATGAATGTATAGCTGGTATATTTGCAGATAAAATGAAACTATATGTTTCTGTCTATACATAATATGTAAAAACATATTTTTATGAATACATTTACAGTTATCTATTATGTATATCACCACATATTTATAATTTTATGTAATATGAATAATTCCTATGTAGTTCAATGTAATTCTGTAAATGATGAATATATCATATACATTTAAATATATGTATCTAGATATCTAAATCTAGTTATGTGTTTATGTGTATACATGTTATTATTGTTCAGTCACTTCAGTCTTGTCCAACTATTTGTGACCCCATTTGGGGTTTCCTTGACAGAGATACTAGGTTGGTTTTTCATGTCCTTCAGCCCTTTTTACAGATGAGGAAACTGAGGCAAACAGGGTTAAGTGATTTGCCCAGGGTGATATGTAAAGTAAGTGTCTGACTTCAAACCTGGTGCTCTTTCCATTGAACCACTAGTGTTGTTTAGTCATTTTTCAGTTGTGTCTGACCCCATTTGAAGGTTTCTTAGCAAAGATTTTGGAGTGGTTTGCCATTTCCTTCTCCAGCTGGGTTAAGTGACTTGTCCAGGGTCACACACTTAATAAGTCTTTGAGGCCAGATCTGAATTCAGCCTTGATTTCTAGCCTAGTACCTTGTGCACAGCAGCACCATCTAAAGCCTCTGTATTGCCTTTCAAATAAAATGAAAATTCTCCATCTGGCTTTGAAAGCTTTCAAAGTTGGGATTGCTCTACCTAGCTCCAGTCTACATTTCTTTTGGGTTTTCCTTTTACTCTCTTTTTATTCTCCATGTTCCCACCAAAATGATCCATTTGCTATTCCATGTCCATGACATTCCACATCCAGGTTCTGTGATTTTTCACAGGGAGACTGGAATGCTCACTTTCCTTACCTCCACATCTCAGAATCACTAGCTTATTTCAACTTTTAGAATGCCCTTTTCTCTCCCTCTTGAAATTACATCATATCCTCTTTCTCAACATGATTAATGTGATATCTTTAATAATATTATACATGTATAACCTGTATCTGTTTGTTTGCTGTCTGGGGAAAGAAGAAAAAAAATGGAAATCAAAATCTTATCAAAGTAAATGTTAAAAACTAAACAAAAAATAAAGAATGTTAGTGAAAAAAAGTTTGATTTTTATCTAGTATTTAATACAGTATGTTTATTTATATATGTCTGTGTATGTATGTATATATAGTATATATATGTATATATGTATATGTGTATATATATATTATATGTGTGTGTACAAACATACACAGAGAGGTGCTTGTTGGACTGATTTGACTAGCACCCCCCTTCTCTAAACCCTACTCCCAGATAACCATGCTTTTCATCCCCTTCTCTCCGTACCCTTGCCAAGTCCTACTGTGGATTAGCTCTGTCTAGCCAAAGAGCCAGGACCCAATTGCCACATTTTAACCCAAACCTCGCTTCTGGTATCAAGCACAAATGGCAAGATCTTGATACCTCAGTTTATTCACTCATGGTCCTCAGAGGCAGCTGACCTTAGAGCCTTGTTCTTACTCTCTCCTTGATGCTCCAGTCAAGCCTCCAAAGAAATCTCACAATTAATTCTACAGGGTCTGGGTGAGCCTGGGTGAGCCATTGAACATGCAGGTCTTTGGGCCTGACACACACTCACTTGTTTCTTAGCCATGGGCCTTTGGAGAGCCACCAACATGGAAATGCTGCCCCATGCCTGGACGGGATTTCTCTTTGTGTGACAGAAAGACTAATATTATTCCTAAGCCACATGCTGCAAGAAACCAAGCTTGGTTGGATGCTCTTTCTTAAGCTCCTGGGGTCTGGAAGGAAGCTGCCGGGGTCTGGTTTGATTCCATAAGAGAAGCTTTTTTAAAATCTTTACAAATAGTCCTCTTGTGTTAGAGAGTGAGCAGAATACATCATCATCATCATCTCTTTGGCAGCCAGAATTTCTGGGGCATGGTCCTAATTAAAGCCTTTAGTTGCAAAGCTTCTGGAGACCTTCCTTTGATATTTAGAAACATCAAGGTAAAAGGCAATGATGGAGAGGAGGAGGTCAAGCTACAGAGGATGGAGGGGCCATTGCTTTTTCTGAGATCACCAGTGTCCCAATGGGACGAATCATCCTTCCCACTTAGAAAAAAAGAAAAACACAGCAATAGCAAAAGCGATCAGACCTACAGAAGCCAGAGCTCACGGAGAAAGAAAAGGGAAAAAAATGAATAAGAGCTGATGACTTCTCAGAGGTAATTCAAGAAAAAGGAAATGCTATGCCCTTACTGAGCATGCTAACAGACCTTGGCCCAGCAGGCTCTAGCCATCAATGAACTAACCTTTTCCTAAGGCCGAGTTTCCCTGCTGGGCAGGAATTCAACACTCAGACAGGGTTCTCTGTGAAGACCATCTTGCTGCTGGCAGCTAGCCCATCCATTCATAAAATGAGTCCCTTTGTGATAAGAGCCAGGTTGAGAAAAGGATGCAATGTGGGAGCAGGAAGCTGGGCTGGATTCTGGGTGCATTCCAAGGAAAAGTACAGCCCGACAGTCATTATGAATCTATATATCTGTGCATGTCCTTTAGTCTAATTGATGTGATACTCGCAAAGTGTGGAAATCCTATTCCTGTAAATCCATTCTCATTCTTAAGACACTAGGGAAGCTGGCCACTTCAAGGAACTCTGTAATAAAACTTTTTGTAGGGGGAATAATCACCTCTGAGTTGATCTGTTGTGGAATCAAATAGCAAGTGTTTTCTGAAAGCCAAACATTCACTATCAACTGCACTAATCCCTCTGTGATCTTGAATTTGGCCGCCCCTGCTCTTGGAAATCCTTCATAGTGAGCCATGAGAAAAAAAAGGAAGAAAGCCCTTTCCCTTCTTTCTTTGTCTAAGCAAGATGAGGAGAAGCTCCAGCTGGAGAGAATCTTTGTGTTGTTACCAGAGAGCATCAAACAGTTGGTCTCTCTCTGACTAACCAAACTCTTCTATTCATTCAGAGACAATCTGTGAGACTTCATTCAGTCATTTTCAGTCCTGAATGACTCTTCACGACCCCATTTTAAGTTTTTCCTGACAAAGATATTGGCGTGCTTTCCCATTTCCTTCTCTAGCTCATTTTATGGATGAGGAAACTGAGGCAAACAGAGTTAAATGATTTGCTCAAGGTCACAGAGCTAGTAAGTGTGTGAGAATAGATTTAAATTGAGGAAGATGAGTCTTCCTGACTTCAGACCCAGCACTCCAGCCACTGCATTATCTAGCTTCCCTTCACTATCCATGCCATCCCTTATAAAGCTACCCTTCATCCAATCTGTTTAGCCAGTTTCTAATACTTAGTAAATACATAACAAATGCTTGCTGATTAACTTACTGATTTAATGAAAAGGGAAGATATAATTCACAACCATGAAAAGGGAAAGATTTCTAGACCGAACAAAGGATAACAATGATTATAAAATATACATTGGATTATGTTGATTACATAACATTGAAGAACTTTTGCACTAATAAAATTACTCAGTTAGAATTAGAAAGAAAAAGTTAATAGAAAGAATTGGTAATTTTTTTAACAGAAGTGTGATGTTTAGGGATATTAATACACACATATGTATAAGCTATTTCTTAATAGAGAAATAGTTTGAAGGATACAAACAGAAAACTTTCAAAAGAAGGGATGCAAGCTTTTAACAACTATATGAAGGACTTCTATTTGGGAATGGAAGGAGTGAATTGTGAAGCAAAGATGGTGGGTTATAATAGGAACCAAAAAAAAAAAAAAAAGATAATTGTTAGTGAAGCTTAAAAAAAACACATAAAAGGAAGCACAAATGATACAATTGTGTTACTAAAATTAAGTAAAATAAACAATTATTTAATAACTAATAGCAATGAATAATAAATGCTTGCTATTGATATTATATTTCATGTACACTTTATAAAAATAAACCATAATAAGTTTATTTTCATGTATAATTCTATTTTCTGTTCTTTGTATATTAAGATGATTAAGTTCATAATTAAAAAAAAGAAAAGAATTAAAAGAAAGGGAAGGCAAGATGGTGGAGTAAAGGCAACCTCTCCCCCCAACCACTCCAAATTTCTTTAAATAATGACACTAAACAAAGTCTATGGCATCAGAACACCCAGAAATATGAAGTCAAACATTTTCCAGCTGAAAACAACTTAGAAAAGTAGCAGGAAAAGTCTGCAGCACCAGGGTGGAAGTCTAGTACAACACCAACCCTGGCCCCAGACCCAGACCCAGCCTGGGTCCCACATTAGCAAAAGAGGAACTGGCTTAGGGATCTCTGAATCAATGACTGAATCAGTGACAGTGACTGAAGAGGCTCCCAGACTTCTCAGCTGAGAGAAATCAAAGAGGACTTGGAAGATCAGCAGAATAAGTTTTTCAGTAGGGTGAAAGGGCCTTGGAAAACCAGTGGACCAAGAATAGGCATGGGCAGTGGTCACGGGGCAGCTTCCTGAAACCTCCACTCATAGGAGATCTCTTTACTAGCATCAGGGAAGGACTTTGCTGCTTTAGCACACTAGATCTTACAGCTACAGGAGGATAGGAACACTCAACAATTCTAGGGCAGAAAAGAATGCTTATCCCTAGAAGGATCTCTGAAAACAGCTACATAAAACTCTGGAAGGTTGGGATAGTGCATCCTTCACCCTGGAAATACAGCTCAACTTTAGCAAAAAGTTAAAAGTGGAATAATAGGAAAATGAGCAGACAACAGAAAAAGTTTCTGACCACAGAGAGTTACCATGATGACAAGGAAGATCAAAATACAGACTTAGAAGAAGATAACAAAGTCAAAGTTCCTGCATTCAAAGCCTCCAAGAAAAAAAATGAATTGGTCTCAGGCTATGGAAGAGCTCAAAAGGGATTTTGAAAATCAAGAAGAGAATCAAGAGTGGTACAAAAGGAAATAGAAAAGGCTAATGAGGAGAAGAATGCCTTTAAAAGCAAAGTTGGCCAAATGGAAAAAAAAGTTATAAAAGCTCACCAAGGAAAATAATTCCTTAAAAATTAGAATTGAGCAAATGGAAGCTAATGACTTCAAAATACAAAATTCAAAAAATGAAAACATAGGAAAAAAATGTGAAATATCTCATTGGAGAAACAACTGGCCTAGAAAATAGATTCAGGAGTGATAATTTTAAAATAATTGGTCTACCTGAAAGTTATGATAAAAAACAAACAAACAAAGCCTGGGTAAAAAGAAAAAGGAAATAATTAGCTTTTTAACTGATGACATTATGAAAAGAGTGGTTAGGAACTATGGAAAAAAGCTAACAAACAAGGACAGCCGACAGTGAGAAAAAAGATTCTTGATCATACATTTGGTTCAATTCCATACACATTTACAATGTTTAAGGCTTTCAATCTGGGGATAAAAAGACAAAAATACAAAAGTCATTGCCTTCAAGGGGTTTATACTTTAATACATGTAAACTATAAAGCATAAAATATTTAAGTATATTGAATCACCTTTGCTTGGTAAAAGCTAAATTTATTGATAGGACTATTACTTGTTATAGCTAGGTTTTATAGACATTTGAATTGCATTGCTTTTACCTTTTATGATTTTTAAAATCTTTTATTCTAATTGGAATTTTTCATTGTTATTTGTAATTAGAAGTTATAGATTCTATGTACTATTTTAATAAAAATTATATTTAATTTATGTAACCAGAACTTCTAAAACCACAAGTATAGGATTCTTCTCTTTGGTGGAGATTGATTCCTGCATGAGATAAGAACTGGAAAGAAGAGAAATCCTGATCTCCTAGCTTCCAGTTTTGAAAGAAAAGTTAGACCATTCCAGAATCTCTTCCAGTCCCTGAAGGGAGAGAGAGACTTTGGGGGAAAAAATTGACTTGAAAGGAGCCAGAATTTCAATCATTTACCTATACTAGAGACTTTGGACAATTTTGCCTTTAATAAGATCTGAAACTCTTTCTTGGTTGAGATGAATTATCTTATGCACAATGGGAGAGTTGACTCCCCTTTGTGTATTTTCTGATATATCTTCTCATAAGTATACTTTCTCTCTTTTACTATTGATTTGCCTCTTATTGGAGAGTGAAATACCAAATTCTTCCCAATACCTTCCTTTATAGAGGGCCAGAAACTGGACTTTCAGCTCACTTGATTTTGCATCCACCATTCTGCCACCTTTCAACTCCACAGCATAAGATACCCCCTATGCCAGGTATCCCTTGGTGTTCACACACACACACACACACACACACCTTTTTTCTGCCTTCTTTTGTATGCTATCTCCTCTAATTATATCCCTAGTGTTTAGCATTGAAAAGCCTTCACAGTAATGACTAAAATGCCCAAACATTTTGACCCAGAGAGTTCACTGTTAGACATATACATTATGGAGGTAAATAACAAAAACAAAAACAAAAAAATACCCCACATATGCAGCAAAATATTTATAACAGAATTTTCAGAGTAGTAAAAATTATAACATAGATGCTCATTGATTGGGATATGGCTAAACAAATTGTGGTAGATGAATATAATAGTCATTGTACAGTAAGACATGATGAATACGAAAACTATACAGGAACATGGGAAGTCTTATGAACTGAAGCAAAGTGAAGTGAGCAGAACCAGGAAAAGTTATTTACAAGAATGAAAATAATGTAATTTTATAAAAAAATAAAACAAGTGAAACAATGCACTGAAATGATGCCAAACTTCATGCCCCCAAAAAGTTATTAGAAGAAGGCACTTCCCCTCATTTTTTGGCAGACTATGAATGAGGAATATTGAACATAGAATCAGAATTTTTTTTTTGAGATGATATTTGGGAAAATGTCTTTTCTTTTTAATTTTTGTTATAAGATGACTCTGGTAGGGGAGGGGAAGGGATAGAATGGGAAATGTAGGTAATATAAGAGCAAAAGATCTAGTAAAAATTATTTTTGAAAAGAAAAGGCTTCTAAAAGGCATATCTTGGAAACTCAAATCTTCACTGTGGTAGAGAACATCATATAAGTATTGTTATTTTAATAGAATGAAATCTTCTTAAAGAAAGTGACTCACCACCAGCCCTGAAGTCAGGAGGACCTTAGTTCAAATCTGGCCTCAGACACTTAACACTTTCTAGCTGTGTGACCCTGGGCAAGTCACTTAACCCCAATTGCCTCAGTAAAAAAAAAAAAAAAAAAAGTGACTCATTTCTTTCTTTTCCTATTCCTAATGCCTCACACACTGTATGCATTTAAGTGTTTGTTGAATTGTTTAATTGGATTAGTGTTATTACTTTATAGTTTGAGTCTAGTATCCTAAGCTACAGAAATTAAGCAGTGCAGACATAACAAGTCAGGGAGTCTCTGAGGCAAAAAAAAAAAAAAAAAAATCTTCAGGAAATCTAAAAATTCCTCCCTATGCCTGAATAGAACCCATTATGTGTTCAAGATGGTTCCCCATTCCCTACTTTATTCAATATATGATAATAATAAATTATAACAATATCACTTTAACAAGAACAAAGTACTTTCTCATGTAGTAAGATCTTTGAGTATATACTCAGATCAACTAAGATAGAGACTCCTACTTGGGAGTCAGGATCTGCTTCTAGGAGAAATGTCTCTGACTCTCTGTTTCTGTCTTTATCTCTGTCTGTCTGTTTGTCTATCTGTCTCTCATTCTCTCTTTCATCACTACTACCACCACCACAACCACTGCTGCCACCTCTGCCACCCTGAACGGTGTCAAGGAGTAAAGGATTCATTCATTTACTGAGAAGTGTCATATAGTAACTGGAGAAGGGTCTAAGAGCACCATCTCTTTCTCTTTTGATCCTATGATGCCCAAAATGGGCTTGGGGTTTTAATTTTATTTCATTTGTCCTTTTTTACTTCTAGGTGAAAGGAGCAGAAGCCCTAAGAATCTTGAAATCAGTATTCCATGTTGCATGCTATAATCAGAACAGCTGAGAAACCTTGAGAAGCTATAGTTCCAGGGAGGTAAGCCCAGGGGCTTTAAATTTGAAATTTTGTAGATCTAATAATCTTTAAAATATGAATCTAATAAGTTTGGAAATATGTATACATATATTCGATTTGCCAATATATTAACATAATTAACATGTAGTGGATATCCTGCCATCTAGGGGAGGGGTGGGGAGTTGGGGGGAAAAATTTGTAACAGAAATGTATGTAAGGGTTATTGTTGAAGAATTACCCACACATATGTTATGCAAATAAAATAAAAAAATGTTGAAAAAATAAAAATTAAAAAAAAATTAAAAAAAATATGAATCTAATCTTCCTCTCCCCAGAGACTGAGATTATGTCCCCAATATTTGGGGGAAATGTTTATAGATATGTGTGTATGTGTGTGTGAGTGTGAGTTATACCTCTGAAGTAAATATTCCTTTCTAAAAGCTAATTCATTACATGGTTAAATGGAACTCTTTTGCCAGGACCCCTAAAATTAGGAAAATAAAATTGATGAGAGCTTGAGCCAGTGGAAGAGAGGAAAGACATTCTCTAGCTTCCTAAAGGTACTGGAAAGACCTGAGGAAGTGGGTGGAAATTTACTGGTCTCTTGGCAGCATGGGGCCACATCAGTCACTGTATACTCAGTAAATAACTCTGTAAAATCGGTGTAAATATTATAATCCCTTTGATAGAGATGAGGAAATTGAGACTTAGAGAGGTCTCAGAGCTAGTAAGCTTAAAAGTCAAGATTTCAAGTCAGATCTTCAAATGATAAGATTAGTGCTCCATCCACTTTACCAATCTCTCTCTACATGGTATTATTGGCAATCTCCAGTGATGAGGGAAAGAACTGAGTTGAATTATGATTAACCATAATGTCCACTTCTTTGATTTCTATGCTTTTCCTCAAGCTCCTCAATCTAAAACCCATCTCACTTTGATTTCATTTCCTCTTCATTCTCTGATTTATGACATCCAACAAAATGGTTTATATGGATATATTCAGTCATGTGTCAAGTTGAAAGCTAAAGTCAAATCCAGGATATTACATGACTGATTTAAAAAAAAATCTATAACCAAAGTTGAACCAAAACAAAAACAAAATTTCACAGTAAAAATAATGAAAGTGGTGGTAAGGAAAGATATTGGAAAGGCAGGGAGAAAGCAATGAACTCATTCCAAGGAGAAAGCCTGTTGGAAGGGAAGAAAGTGCCAGTGGAGAGTCATTTGTAAAGAGACAGGCTCAGAATTTAAGGACTGTGTCAGACTGATACTTGGAATCATATTGATCCCTCTGTGCCCAGGGGAAAGCTTGCAAAGGAAGGAAAGGTGGAGGGGCAGCTCCATGTATCAAAAATACTGAAAAGTACTGACTCAGTCAATGGGATAATGTTTGACAGTGAAAAATTTGGTGGTGAAATGCTTTGAGTTGGGATTCAAAGAAAGGGAATCAAAGGTCAAATAGTGACAGAATATCAGTCCAGACCACCAGCACTGGCAAGAAGGACAAGTGAAGAATTCTCAACTCATGCGCAAAGTATTTGAAGTTTCATGGAAGCACACTTAATGAAGGCCAGACACATCCAGCCAGCTAGACCACTTGTCAGCTTCCTCAGGAGGAAGACAATAGCTGCTCATTCTCACCCTTTGCCAAATTGCCCTTCCTCAAAAGAAGTAAAAGCTACCCCCACAGGCCGTCAGTTAAAGGTTGATTGCTCCCCATGATGAGTGTAACCACATAGTAGAACTTATTATATGTTAGTAGTACACTTGAAAAAAAACTATTTCTAAATAATTATTAACTAGAGATTCTGCAAGTGTTTATTATGTCTACCAAATGCAAAGCCTTGTCCCAGGTGCTTAGGATACAAAGACAACATGAAAAATGGACTCTCTTCTAATAGAGTTTATATTCTATAGATGGAGGATGGGGAGGAATATGATATTCCAGACAAATAATTTGAGGAAGAGAATGGTAACAATTAAAGGATATGAAATTCCCAAATTATGGAAATGGGAAGGACATTAAACCCAATTGATACACCACCACAATGAAGACTATTTGTTTTGTTTGTTTTTCCCATTTCCTGAATTTCACTGGGAGTTATTACTAGGGAATTGCTCACCCATCTCATCTTTTCTACCACTAGTAATAAGGAAACAGTGTAAGGTAATCTGAATAACCTCCTTCATTGGGGAAAGAGACCAAGCCCAGATGCTTGAGAGAGATAGAGGGCATCAGATTTTGAATACAGTCTTTCTGAAGCTGGTGTCAGTAACTGAGACACATTTGGTTTTGAAAAAGGAAAATGTGTTCCTGATTCCTAGGCAAATTTCCTAGGCATGAGGGAGGAACTCAAACCCAGAAGTCCCTCAGCTAGCACTGCAATAGAGCTACATGACACAAGGTCTTTTTTTTTCTATTTAAACTGTCCATTAAACATTTTTGTTTATGTAGCTGAAATGTGATGTGATCATACATTAATATAGCAAACTCCCTAGATTTCAGGGGTGAGAGAAAAGTATACCTGTCTCTTTGGTGTCACCTAAAAGCTTTTTAGAGAAATACTGTAGTCCTAATATAATATGTTAGTAACATGTAATAATATATAATAATAATAATATTACAACTATGATATTTCTCTCAGGATAAGCTCTGCTCATCACCCAAAATCTCATCATTGTAAAGATTGATTCAACTTTGATACTCAATATCTCATCCTTATTTCTCCCCTCTGATTGGACTGGCGGACAAATTAGTAAGTTCCTTCCAACATCTTTCTCTATAAAAAGCTTAGAATTTTCTAAATAACCCCATTTCTCTTCAGTTCTGTTTGACTTCTACTCCATAAACATCAGGGGTACACTCTGACAACCCAATCCCCCTTACCTTCAGCTTCCTTTTGAGTAAATGTCCTCCCTGGCCCCACTTGATTGTAAGGTCCTTGAGGACAGGGATTGCTTTCTTTTTCTGATTTCTATCCCTACCATCGAGTACAATGTATGATACAGACTAGAAGTTTAATAAATGTTTATGAATCCCTACTATGCTCTCCATCCTTGTGAGTTTGGGTGACTTATTTAAACTCATATTCCTCATCTCTACAATTTTGATCCTGTATTTCTCAAGCCTGGTGAGGCAGGGTAAAGAACACAGGCCAAGGAATGATTCAAACGACTTTATGTACAATTTTCTAATTGCTTGCTTTCCAACATGTCACTTATTTTCTCTGGGCCTTCATTTCCCCAGCTAAAAAAATGAGAGAATGAAACCAAAAGATCTTTATAATTCTTTCAGCTCCAATATTCTAGCATTGCATACACACACACACACACACACACACACACACACACACAGAGAGAGAGAGAGAGAGAGAGAGAGAGAGAGAGAGAGAGAGAGAGA
>JAJPUD010001367.1:312256-354362 GCA_023553655.1 Myrmecobius fasciatus
AGAGAGAGAGAGAGAGAGAGAGAGAGAGAGAGAGAGAGAGAGAGAGATGCACAGGAAACAAAGAATTCCCAGGATTGAAAGGCTATGAGATCACCTGTTATATAAACCACTAACTGGAAGGTTTATGAAAATAGGAGAGAAGATTAATAAACAAGGAATACTTCATTATAATAAAGATCTTATTTTAAAACTATGGACAATATAATGGTCCCTAAGGTCCCTATGATTTACTTCTCTGTGATTTAGGAAATTTACTTTAGGAGAAAAATTATGAATCTAGTTATAATCACTCTGATCCTCACCTTGAGAATTTTCTTGATGTTCAGGAAGCATTACCTCTCTGGCTTAATTTATATACATATCTATCTCCCAGACCTCTTTGTGGTAGAGACAAGATATGGTACAATGGAAACATGAGTAAGGAATTGGCCGATTAGTTTACTGTGTCTATTAATAGACCAGCATTGGCAAGAGATATTGGAAAAAAACAGACCTTTTTCTTGGAACTTCTCTCAGGAACTCCTTGAGTTGGTTGGTACTATGATGGCACCAACCTGTTTCTGCTCTGAAATGCCTATAGGATTCATGGCCCCCCTCATGATCTCCCTTCTCTTCCTTTCACTGGTTGCCCCAGGGTTCTCAATTCTTTCTAAATCAGATCTGCCTGATCCTGTTCCTTCCTTTCCATTTCCAAATCCTCAAAATCTCTGCCTAGTTCTGAGATATCTCCTTTTTTATAACAGTTCTTCAGGGGAAAATAATGGAATAAGCATTTATATGAAGGCTATTATGTGTCAGGCACTGTGCTAAGCACTTTATAAATATCTCATTTGATACTCACAATCACTCTGGGAGGTAGGTGGTATAATTAACCTCATTTTACATATAAGGAAACTGAGGCAAGAGTGATTAAGTGACTTGTCATTTATTTTTTGTACTCAGACCTTTATTTATCAGCTTCCCAACAGGTAGATAAGCCCTACACCTTTCTTATCATCTTTTGCACTTGTATGATGAATGTTTAGTTACCTTCTAATAGTGAGACAGGAGAACATATATGAGGTTTTTTTCAGGATAAATTTTTTTGTTTCTATGTTCATTTGTCATCTTGGAACAATTTCTTTTATGGGACAGGAT
This sequence comes from Myrmecobius fasciatus, assembly GCA_023553655.1. Taxonomy (NCBI): domain Eukaryota; kingdom Metazoa; phylum Chordata; class Mammalia; order Dasyuromorphia; family Myrmecobiidae; genus Myrmecobius; species Myrmecobius fasciatus. Next base: position 313,394 of record JAJPUD010001367.1, read on the forward strand.
TCATCAGAGCTAAAGTAATTTTTTTTCTTGAGTTATAGTTCTTTTTAAAAAATTTTTCTTGATTTTATTTATTTTTTGCTTTTTTTGCTAAGGCAATTGAGGTTAAGTGACTTGCCCAGGGTCACACAGCTAGGGAATGTTAAGTGTCTAAGACCAGATTTGAACTCAGGTCCTCATGACCTCAGGGCTGGTGCTCTATCCGCTGAGCCACCTAGTTGCCCCAATTTTTTAAACATACATATTGCTTTATGAATCATGTTGGGAGAGAAAAATCAGAGCAAAAGGGAAAACCCATGAGAGGTTTAAAAAAAAAAAACAGAAAAAAGAAGTGAACATAGCATGTGTTGATTTATATTCAATCTCCTTAGTTCTTTTTTCTGGGTGCAGATGGCATTTTCTGTCCAAAGTCTATTGGGACTGCTTCAGATCACTGAACAGCTGAGAAGAACAAAGTCTTTCACAGTTGATCATTGCACATTTTTGCTGTTATTGTATACAATGCATTCCTAGTGCTGCTTGTTTTGCTCAGTATCAGTTCTTGTAAATCTTTCCAGGTCTTTCTAAAACCAGTTTGTTCATCATTTTTTATAGGACAATAATATTCCATTATCTCCATATATCACAACTTGTTCAGCCATTCCTCAATTGATGGGCATTTATTCATTTTCCAATTCTATGCTATCACAAAACGAGCTGCTACAAAGTTATAGTTCTTCCCAACAAATTGTTTTCCAAAACAATCACTAATATGTTAGGTCAAAATGTGAGAACATTTGGTAGTTATCAAGTTTTTCTCCTCATCTCTAAATTATTCCTGTCCTATGGATGAGAGTTATAATAAAGATAAAGTTTGGATTTTTAAATAGCATAGGTACTTTTTTTTATTTCTTTCCCTCACTTCTCCTTAAAAACCAAATAGGCAAGTAACAAAAAATACCCATAATCCCCTTCTAACATCAGATGAGAAAGAAGGAAAGAAAGCAAGATAAACAGAATACATTACAATTCAAAGAATTTTCCCTTCTTCCCTCTCTTCCTCCCTCCCTCCCTTCCTTCCTCTCTCTCTCACTCCTTCCTCTTCTCTCTGTCTCTGTCCCTCTCTGTCTCTCTCTCTCCCATGCATGCATTTATATTGTCATGGTTTGCAAGCACAAAGTATCTGCAATTTAAATCAGAGGAGGAAGAGATTTGTCTGATTGTAAAGATTACAAATAATGGAAGAAAGAAAGGAAAGGAGAAAGTGAAAGATATGCCCAACTGAATGCATATTCCAGAGAATAGCAAGGAGAGATAAGATGTTTTTCTTAAATGAGCAATACAAAGAATTAGAAGAAAACAATGGAATGGGAAAGACAAAAGATCTCTCCAAGAAAATTAGAGATATCAAGGGAAAGTTTCATGAAAATGGGCATGATAAAAAACAAAAATGGTAAAAAAAAGTTTAAGAAGAGGCAACAATACACAAAAGAACTAAATAAGAAATATCTTGACAATACCGATAACTAGGTGATGTGGATACTGACCTTGGAGAATGAGGCCAACAGAGTCTTAGGAAGCATAGGAAACAATAAAGCTAGTAGGATATGTAATTTCAACTGAGTTATTTAAATCCTAAAAGATGATCCTTAAAGTGCTGCATGTGTAAACATGCCAACAAATTTAAAAAACTCAACAGTGGTACTGGATTGGAAAAGATCAGTTTATATCCTCAAAAAGTTATCAAACTGTGCAAACCCTTTGACCCAGCAGTGTTTCTACTGGGCCTATTTCCCAAGGAGATCTTAAAGGAAGGAAAAGGACCCACATGTGCAAGAATGTTTGTGGCAGCCTTTTTGTAGTGACTAGAAACTGGAAACTGAATGGATGCCCAACAATTGGAGAATGGCTGAACAAATTATGGTATATGAGCATTATGGAATATTATTGTTCTGTAAGAAACGACCAGCAGGATGATTTCAGAGAGGACTGGAGAGACTTGCATGAACTGATGCTGAGTGAAATGAGCAGAACCAGGAGATCATTGTACATGGCAGCCTCAATATTATATGACGATCAATTCTGATGGACGTGACTCTTTCCAACAATGAGAGGTCAGTTCCAATGATCTTGTGATGAAGAGAGTCATTTACACCCAAAGAGAGGACTTTGGGAACTGAGTATGGATCAAAACATAACATTCTCACTTTTTTGTTGTTGTTTGCTTGCATTTTGTTTTCTTACTCATTTTCGATATGATTTTTCTTATGCAGCAAGATACTTGTATAAATATGTTTAATATGTATAACATATTTATTGGTTATAACATGTCTCTATACATTTAACATGTATAGAAAAATTATCCATTAGACAGCTAGGTGGAGTGGTAGATAGACTGTCAGTCCTGAAGTCAGCAAGGCCTGAGTTCAAATCTGGTCTCGGACACTTAACACTTCCTCATTGTGTGACCCTGGGCAAGTCATTTAACCCCAATTGTCTCATCAAAAAACAAAAAGAAAAAAGAAAAGAAAAGAAAAGAAGAAAAAAGAAAAGAAGAGAAAAAAAGAAAAATTATCCGAGTATATGTTTTGAAAATAAAAGCTTTCAAAATAGGAAAAGATTAGTTTACATTCCAATTCAAAACATGGGCTAAGGGAATGTTCAAATTACCACACAACTGTGCTTATTTCACACATCAGCAAAGTTATGCTTAAGATTCTGCAACTTAGACCTAAGCTACAGTAAAATGTGAATCAAGAATTATCAGAAGAGCAGATTAATTTTCACAGGAGCAGAGGAACTAGAAACCAAATTGCCAACATTAATTGGATTATCGAGAAAATAAAGGAGCTCCAGAAAAATATCTAGTTTTCACTGACTACACTAAAGCTTTTGATTGTGTGAATCACAAAAAAATGTGACAAGTTCTCAGATGGGAATATCAGATCACTTCACTTCACTCCTGAGGAACTTCTATGTGGTTCAAGAAGCAACAGTTGGAACCAAACATTGGAACAATCAATTGATTTAAGATTGGGAAATAAGAATGACAAGGTTGTATATCATTAACTTATTAATTTAATTTGTATTCAGAGTACATCATATGAAATGCCAGGCATTAAGGTTACTAGGAGAAATAACAATTTCAGATGTTACTCTTATGGCAGAAAATGAAGAATTAGAAGTATTTTGATAAGGATAAAAAGGAAAGTGTAAAACTAGCTTGAAGCTTAACATCAAAAATCTAAGATTTTGGCAATTGGTACCATCACTTCCTGGCAAATAGAGGGAGAAGAAATGGAAGCAGTGTCAGATTTTATATTTTTGGGCTCCAAGATCTGCAGACACAGATGAAAGTAAAAAAAAGTTTGCTCCTTGGAAGGAAAATTATGACAAATCTGGACAGCATACAAAGAAGCAGAGCTATTACCTTGCCAATAAAGGTCTGTATAGTCAAATCTATATTTTCCACTAATACTGTATGGCTGTGAAAGCTGAACTATAAAGAAAACTGAATGCCACAGAATTAATACTTCTGAATTGTGATGCTGGAGAAGACTTTTGAGAGTCCCTTGGAAAGTAAGAAGATCAAATCAATTACTACTTAAAGAAATTAATTCAAGCCATTCTCTGGAAAGGCAAATACTGAAGCTGAAAGCTTAACTACTTTGGCCACATAATGAGAAGATAGATCTGTTTGGTAAAAGACCCTGAAGCTGGAAAAGACTGAGGGCAAAAGACAAAGGGGATAACAGAGGTTAAAATGCTTAGATAGTATCATGGAAACAATGAACATCAACTTGGACAGAGTTTGAGACATAATAGAGGATAGAAAAGCCTTTTGTATTATAGCCCATGAGATCACAAAAAGTTTGACACAACTAAAAAACTGAATGACAACAAAAGGATTAGGGAAGATTTTCATAAAAGCATTTAAGCTGGGCCTTGAGGAATTAGTTGAATTTATTTTTAATAAATTTTATTTTATTTCTTTTAATTCAAACAATATTAAAAAGGAGCATTTCTGCAAGCACAAAAAAGAGGAAAGTATTATACTTGTATGCTGATCAATGTTCAACAACCAGTTCTTCTGAAGGAAAAACCCATACAATTTAAATGATACATGATGACTTCATTCTGCATTATCAACTTTCTATCCAATACTTTATTAAATTTAAACAATTAATAAAAAATAAATCAAGCTCTGACTAGAATTTGCCAATTTCTGAGATGGTTATCCTGGATGCTCTCCTTAAATGTAGAATCTGGGGAAGCTCTCCATGGTTCACATTCTCCAATCAAAAAGAAAGAGGAGTGAGGAGCTTAGAGTGGGGAGTTTCTAAGTTAATGTTGTCTTATAGGATCTTGGGAATGGATCAGCATTTGCTCTTTTTTTCTTTGCTACTATAATAAAAATTGTCATCTTTTGATGGCTATAGACCAAATATCAATAAGGAGTAGAGAGGGAGGAGGAAGAAATTGTCAAAAAAAAAAAGGAAAGGAAAGGAAAGGAAAAGAAAAGAAAAACAAAAGACATAAAAGTGATAACCAATGATGTAAGAAAAGGAAACCATCATATTGTAATGTAGTATCATTGAAGCAAAGGAAAGAAAGCATTTCAAAGGTGACCTGAACCATGCCATCAAATGCAGGTTAAAGGATAAACAATAAAAAAAAAAATCATTAGCTTCAGTGATTAAGAAATGGCCTTTGAAAGCACAGTTTCAATTGAGAGATGAGTAAAGGCATTAAAGACAGACCAGAAGAGTTTAAGGAGTGAATAGGTAGAAGTAGAAGCATTAAATATAAGGTACTTTTTCTTATTTATTGTTTGTTTGGAAAGGCTACTGCTGCTGCTGTTTTGAAAAATTCCACTGAGAAAAGAAAAATGGAGGATGATTATTTGAGAGGATAGTAGGCTATATTTTTAAGACAGGGGATCCAATTGTGATGGACTTGGCTCTTCTCACCAATGCAGTGATTCAAAGGAAATTCCAATAGACTTGGGAAGGAAAATGTCATCTGCATCCAGAGAGAGAACTATGGAGACTGAATGTAATTCAAAGCATAGTATATTCACCTTTTGTTGTGTTGTTCTTGTTTGTTTGTTTTCCTTTTCATAGTTTCTTTCCCCTTTAAATAGATTTTTCTCGTACAACATGACAAATATGGAAATATGCTTAAAAGAAATGCACACATTTAACCTATATCATATTACTTGCTGTCTTGGGGAGGGAGGAGGTAAGGGAAGAAGAGGGAAAACTTGAAATACAAAATCTTACAAAAATAAATATTTAAAACTATCCTTACATGTATTTAGAAAATTAAAATACTATTGAAATTTTAAGACAGGGGGTTCCTAAATATGTTTGTAGACAGAAGAGAAGGGGGCAATGGAGAGGAGAGAGATTAAAGATGCAAAAGAGAAAAGAGAAAACAAATGAACAGAAGACTCTAGGAGAGATAGAGCAAAACTAAGTGGAAGGGTACACGTTGGCCAGAAGGAGGGACAATATTTTCTCTGACACAAGAGTGAAGAAAGAGTCAGGCGATGAACATAAGAGGGAAAAATACAGAACTGAAAAGGAGAGAAATAGAGGGAGGTCATTCATTGACCCTAATCATCTCAGTTCAGCTTAGTAAGGAGCAAAGGTCTATACATAGCCATTTGTGCTACTTAAGTTCCTTTTGCTCCATAAACTGCAAGCTATTTGGTGCTATGTGCATAGAAATCACTCAAAAGCATTTTTATAGCAATTGAGACACTCCAACCATAAGGTCACATACCCCCAAAAGGATGACATAATGTTAAAAATTGGTCAGATGATTTTTGTAATGCTCTGTAAAGTTTACGTTACAGTGAGGGTGCTGAGAGCAAGCTTTCACTGAAAAATGATTTCTAGAGCCCAAGAGAAAAATTCTCATTACTGGCACAAATATGCACATGCCTCATTTGTATAAGTGTTCATTTCCACAGGAATCTACTTCTTAAGGCAGAGGGATGGAGAACTTTATTACTTAAGTCATGGTAGTATGAGAATATTAATGGCACACACTTTTCTTTGTTGGCTTTTTTAAAAAATACATAGAATAGACATCTCTTCTCCAATCCTTGAAGTCTTTCCTCTTTGAGAAATCATATAACCAAAATAATTAATTACACTAAGAAAAGTAAATGTCTGTCTGAGGCACAGAGGAAGGAAAGGAAAGCATCCTATTGTTGTAGTCTGATATGTCTGTCACTTGAATCTTTTGTCTTTAGGAAATAGGACAATCTTTTATTTTCTAAGAAGTTTTTTCTAATAGTTGACCCAGCTCTAGAATCAAATTTATTCTGTTTCCCAAATTTTAATAATGTTTAATTTTTAATATTTATTTTATTTTTAACTTTGACTTCCAGATTCTACCCCTTCTGTGAGATGGTAAGCAATTTGATGTTATACATGGGCCATCATGTAAAACATTACCATATTATTCATTTTGTATAAGAAGATAGAAAGAAAAAAAAAGAAAGAGAAAGGAAGGAAGGAAAAAAACACACAGAGAGACAGAGGAAGGGAGGGAAGAGGAAAGGAAGAAGAGAAGGAAGGAAGAAAGGAAGGAAGGGAGGGAGGAAGGAAGAAAGAAAAGACAAAGATAGAAAAAAGAAAGGAAAAGAAAGGAAAGAGAAGGAAGGAATGAAGGAAGAAATGAAGGAAATACACTTTGATTTGTATTCAGACAACATCAGTTCTTTCTCTGGAGGTAGAGAGCATGTTTCTTCATGAGTACTTCGGGATTGTGTTGGATCATTGTATTGCTGAGAATATGCTGTTATTTACAATTCTGCAATATTGCTGTTGCTATGTACAATGTTCTCCTGCTTCTACTCACTTTGCTCAGTACCAGTTCATGTAAGTCTTTCCTGGTTTTTCTGAAATCTGCCTGCACAATTATTTCTTTTCTTATAGAACAATAGCATTTCATTACATTCATATACCACAATTTGTTCAGTTACTCCCCAATTGATGGGCATTCCCTCAATTTCTCATTCTCACCAGAAAAAGAACTGCTATTTTTGTACAACTAGATCAGTCCTTTCCTCTTTTTAAAAATCTCTTTGGGTTCTAGAGCTAGGAGTGGTCCTACTGGATTGAAAGATATATACGGTCTTATAGTCCTCTTGTTCTCCTTTATATCATATCATATCATAGCCCAAATTGCTCTCCTGAATGGCTGAATCAGTTCACAACTCCACCAATAGTGCATTAGAGTCCCAGAAGAGAATTTATTCTTAAAACAATTAGCATACTCATCAACATTTGTTCCTCAAATATTTATTCAGTCTTTACAACACAATACAAAACAGTATTACAGAAACAAAAATTGATGACATGGCCCTTTTTTCTCAAAAAAGTAACTTACAGTTTGAAAAGGCTAGATGACATGAATCCAAATAAGAAAAGTAAGAACGAGGCAGTTAGGTGGCGTAGTAGTTAGAGCTCCACCCTTGAAGTCAGAAGAACCTAAGTTCAAATCTGGCCTCAGACACATAGCTATGTGACCCTGGGCAAGTCACTTAACCCCAATTGCCTCAGAAAAGAACAAAAAAGTTCTCAACCTGAGGTTTTCAACTTGATTTTTAAAAAATACTGTGGTAACTATACGTCAATATAATTTTAACATAATTTTGCATTTCAATATAATAAAATCATTCATTAAAATCATTTTTTCTTTCCCTTAGGTATGGGTGGTTTTGTTCACGTGTTCTCTTCCTTGTTTGCCTTTGATCCTGAGTATTTCATTCTGTGTCAGAAGTCAGAAAGTTCTAACAAAGCGCTCTGGCTTTGTACTTAGATGACATGGGTTCAAATTTTGGCTCTACTACTTAAGAATTCTTCACATTTTTGTTTTTAAGTCATTTTCCCTTTGTCCAACTCTCTGTGCTCAGAATCACATAGCTAGTAAGTGTATGAGGCTAAATGTGAACTCAGGAAGAGGATGTTCCTGACTTTAGACCTAGCAATGTATTACTGCCCAATGCCCCAAACCAGTGGTTGTTCTTTGGTCATGTCCGACTCCTTGTGACTTCATTTAAGTTTTTTTCTTAGCAAAAATATTAGAGTGGTTTGCCATTTCCTTTTCTTGCTCATTTTATAGATGAGGAAACTGAGTGAAATAGGATCAAGTGTCTTGCCCAGGGTCACACAGCTAGCAAGTGTCTGAGACTAAATTTGAACTCAGGTCCTTCTGACTCCTGAACAGCAGCTCTATCCATTGCATACTTAGCTTCTCCTTGTTCTGCTAACTATGACTGTATTCACATTTTCAGTTATTGTTCTTGCCAAGGCACACTATTGCCTCATTTACAGTCATCTAAAATCATTAGAACATTTTCACAGAATTTATTTTCTAACTCAAATTCTTCTATGTTATGCTTATGCAATTAATTTTTTAGCCTAAATGGGGATTGTGATTTCATCTTCTTAGATTTGGCCCATCATTCTAGCTTATAGATTGAAGTGAGATTTAAAAGGTGTCAGATTGTAGAAGATCTTGAATTCCAGAAAAAGATAAAATTTTGTTTTGGAAGCAAAATGTAGATACAAAAGACTTAAGAGAGAAGTGACATGACCAGATCTCTACATGAAGAAAATAAGTTAGACAAAAATATATGAAGGTTGAGTTAAGTAAGGAAATTATTGCAAATGTTCAGGGATGAAAGTCTATCTTAAGGTGTCAACATTAACCAGAAAGGAAACATATGCAAGAAATATTACAATTGTAGAATTCAAAGGATATAGTAAATAATTAGCTGCAGCAAATGAATTGGAAGGAGTCAAAGATAATACTATAATTCTGATGTTAGCAATTTTCTCTTAATATAAAGTACCTGGATATACTTTCAGAGAACTTCTTAATTTAACTTAATTTTGCTCCCAACCAGAAGACTTGGAAACATCTATTTGTTATACTCCCTCTGGTGTAGTCACCAATTCCTCTTAGAAGCACATTGACTCACAAAACTCAGGTTTGTTTAAAAATTAAGGAAAACCATAGGATTCATAACAGAGCTCACAGGGGATAATTCTCATCACCAGGGACTAGACCTCCTTTCCACCCTCCCCTCCCCCAAGAGGGCTTATGTCTCAGTCAGATTAATTCCTACCAAAGTCTGCATCATCTTATTTCTTTTAATATTCCTCAGCTTCTAGAAGAAAGGACCTATTTGGGCTCCTTAAGCAATTTTCCAATATGCTTTTTCTATCTTTCATGCCCCTTTAGCAAGTTTTTTAGTATTTTTTTCCCTATAATTCATAATACTAGCTCTGGGCCTGGAGTCAGGAAGACCTAAGTTCAAATTTGGACTCAGACACTTAAAAAGCTATGTGATCCCAGGCAAGTGACTTAACTTCTGTTTGTCATAATTCACTGAACAAGGAATTGGCAAACCAATTCAATATTCTTGAAAGGAAAATCCCATGTTTTTCTCTTTTTCTCTGTTTCTTCTTTTACAACATGACTAATGTGGAAACATGTTTAACATGATTGCACATGTATAACCTGTATCAGATTGCTTGCTGTCTTGGGTAAGGTGGAGGGGAGGAAGAAAGGGAGAAAATTGACTTATTAAAGAACAGTCATTTGATATGAGGGTGGCATCTCAGGGAGAAGTTAAAGGATGAGAAGTGAGAAAGAAAATAGTTTGGAGTAGTCATTGTAGAGATAAAGTGCTTAATCTTCATTCATTCTAACAAAATAATTGATTACTTGCTATGTGCAAGCCATTATTCTGGACTCTAAATGATACAGAAAAGACTAAGAAAAAATTTCTGGCCTTCTGAAGTCTTTAATAAGAGTGGTAAAATCTCATAGTATAAGATAGGATATGATAGCATATAGGAGAGTGACAAAGTATCATTGTGGTTCAAGAATGAAGCAAGGCTTCATGGAGAAAATGGTGTTTGAGTTGAACTTGAAAGACAAGTGAGACCAGATGAATAGCAGAAGGAACAGAAATGAATGGGATGAAGAAAATGACAGGCTAAAAATGTATAGACTTCATTTGGTCAATAATTTATGAGTGGGAATCATATACACATAGGTCAATTGGATAGTCTGGAAGATTGCAAAAAAAGTGAAAGGTATTTTTCTCATGAGACCTTAGCTTGCACCAGAGAAGTTTGATTTTGATTGGTATCAAACAGCTGATAAATTTTTTGAGGTATCACATTATGGGGTACTACATTATCTAATAGCTCATCAATCAATCAAAAAGGAGAGGAAAAATATAAGGATCAATATATTCTATGGAAAGACTGAAAGGTGAAGTTTTGTGACAAGTTCTGAACCAAACAAAATCTACTAGATGGCAATTAGTGACCTTGAGACTTTAACCTTCTACAGGTTGATCAGGACCATGTGTCAGTTATATCAATATAATTTACTGATTCTAAAGGTACATAAAGGAAGTGTCTACAAACACTGAAATACTGGGTTACAGCCAGATATGCAGAATTAAGGCACTACCTCACAGCATACTACTACTAAGATGACCACATGTGGAAAACAAATGGTCACCCTGCGGCAAGATGCCAAAGATAATTTGAAATCCTAAAGCCATAGCCAAAGCATAGAGAAATACAGATTATTTAGGGGGAAAGACGCAGGCAGTAGAAAAGGAACAGTGAGAGGTCAAGCTGAGTGAAAGGCAAAATGTAAGAATGCCTATTTTAACTCATATGGTCAGGAGAAATTCATCACACACTCCTTACACTTCATGGATTAGCACACATTGGCCATTTTCCACATAGAACTTTTCTGAGTGTGTTTAGCAATATCCACTTAATAAACACCCAGTTACAAAAGTTACAAACCCAAGATTGAGCATACTCTTAAAAGAATAGCATTGAATGTGGGGATCTATTTATTTCTTTCATTTCTATATGAGAGTGAATATAAAGAATTCAGAACTAGGGAAACATGAAGAAGATACCTCAAAATCACTAACTATATCCTATATCCCAGGAGTATGTTTGAGCCAACTTAAACTAACTTTTAAAATATAAAACAAAAAACAAATTTTCAATTTGAACATTTAAACCTAAGAAATTAGCGAACACTTCAAACCAAAACCTGATGTTATTATTTTATTGATTGTGTATGCTTGAGAAAGTGATGGAGAAAATACTAATAATACCAATTCAAGTGTCCTGATACAGTTTTTTTTTGTTTGTTTTTTGTTTTTTTGTTTTTTTGGAGAACTAGTTGTTAAACATTTCAAGAGCCAGTTGTTAAAAACTTACTGGTGTACTCCTTCAAGGAAAAAGTAAAATTATTAATTTGGAAGATACCTGAATAGGGTTTTTTTTTTAAAAATATACCTTTGCACCAGAACTGCCTTAGCTATTCTTTAAAATTTCTAATGTAGGAAGGACTGGCCAATTCCAGAGCCTGTGAAACAACTTTAAGCATTTGGCTAGCAAAGTTTTAATAGTCCCAAGTGATAAGGCTGCTATTATTTCCCTTGAGGGGCTGGTCATCACATGTATCAATGGACCTCCCTGGGTAACAAATAGGAAACTTATTTTGTAAAGGGAATTGTTAATCCCTGAGAAAACAAAAATAAAATAAAATGTAGCATTGGTCCTCAGGAGAATTTATAATCAAATAGGGAGTATGAGACGTGTATACCTAATTGTAACAAAAGGCAAGATGTGTTAAGTGCAAAGGAGAAATTCACATGAAGTTCTAAGAAACATTGGGAAGAGAATGAAATTGTGTTTCTTTTTTAGGGGAGATACTACTCTTCCGTTTTAGTACCTTGAAAATATTAATAGTTTAATATGTTCTATCTCACCACCTAGATTCACAACTGGTGGCTTGGATAGACTGGTTTTCAGTTCTTTGATTTTTTTTCTTATAAAATAATTCATTATGTTCCTCGTGATTTTTGCTTCTAGTCTTATATGGGGCGGTCTTTGTTTATATCATGTTCATAATTGAACTTTTTAAAAAATTGTTTCAAGGGGCAGCTAGATGGTGCAGTGGATAGAGCACCAGCCCTGAAGTCAGGAGAACCTGAGTTCGAATCTGGTCTCAGACATTTAACACTTCCTAGCTGTGTGACCCTAGGCAAGTCACCTAACCCCAATTGCCTCAGCAAAAAAGAAAAAAAAATTCATTAGCTATATTTCAACTTAATTGGTTTCCTTTGTGCATTTTAAAAGCCTTATTCTGAAAAGAATTCCACCAAGTTTCAACAGGCTGCCAAAGGGAACTATGACACAAATAATATTGAAAATTCCTTTTCTTTAGTAAGGTTGGATGACCTCTGGCACTTGGTGCCACTTAGTGTCATCTGAACTGAAGTACAAAACTCTACCAAATGTCTGTTTTTTTCTTCTTTTTCTCCCCCTTTTCCTCTTCTGTTATATTTCCATTACCTTCCATTTTTGGTCTCTCCTTTTACTCCCACCTGTTGTCAAAAACTTTGGCTTGGTGTCAAAGGAAACTACAAACCCTCCTTAACCTTACTGGGGTAAGCTGCTGACCACTACTGATTACCCTTCCACTAATTTGGAACCCAACAGAACATGAGATTCTAGGTAGAACCTCAGGCCTGCTTTGTGTAGGGGCTGAAGGAAAAAAAAAGTGAGTAGGGCTAATCTGTTCTCTGAAAAACTGATCCTCAAATAACATGATCCCTTTTGAATGATTTGTCTTCAGTATGTACATGTCAGACAGTCAGGGAAACAACCCCACAAATATTGATAACTTTTCTATAAGAATTGTTGTACTTATTATCACTGAATTACATTAGAGCTCCATTTCTCTTTTCTAGATAATAGCAATTACAAGATGTTTCAAAGTCAGGAAAGTGTTTTATACATTATTTCACTTGATCTTCATTTCAAAGGTAGGTGGATGGGTAGGTAGGTAGGTGCTATTAATATTCTTTTTTTTTTCTTTTTGCTGAGGCAATTGAGGTTGTGACTTGCCCAGGGTCACACAGTTAGGGAATATTTAGTGTCTGAGATCAGATTTGAACTCAGGTCCTCCTGACATTAGGGCTGGTGCTCTATCCACTGCACCATCTAGCTGCCTCTATAATACTCTTTTTATCTATGAAGAAACTGAGGTTAAATGACTTGCCCAGGACCATAGAACTAGTAGGTGTTTGAGGCACTTAATCTATTTCCTCTAATGAATCATTTTCTGAATCATCTCTTTTTCTTCTTTTTATTCTGTACTGTTCTCTATTCTATAATATTTCCTATGTGTTTCTTCCAAAGGTCTTACTATATTCCGTCTCCAATGGATAACAACTTTCACTATGATGGAAGGAATTTTGCCTCTCCCATCTTTCTGATTGTTCAGAAATATATTAAATTCCATCTGGCTTCCTAACACTTTTTATGCATTTGGTCAAAGGATTGTACTTTCTCTTCCCAAATTCCCATCTTTCTACTTCTCAATTCTTTTTTCATTCTATTGAACCCTAAGGCAAAATGAAGTCATTTTGGCAAAATTGTTCTTTTGGGCTGAAGTACTTTTATAAGTGAAGTTCTGCAATATAGTGACAGTATAATTTTACAAATATAAATCTTAGATGTAGACTCATTTTTTCATGCCTTCATTTAATAAATATTACTTATTGAAATGCCAATTGTTTTCTTCATATTTTTATGCCTCTGTTTTCATATTCTAGCCCAATATAATTCCAAAGCTTTACAAATGGAGGGAGGGAGAAGAGAAGAAATAAAAGAAAGGGACATGAGGGGAGAAGGGGAGGGAGGGAAAAAGAAAGGGAAAGACAGAAGGAAGTAGAGAGACAGAGACAGACACACACAGAGAAAGAATAGAAGCTTGTTGGACATAAGCAGATTTGGAGAGAGAATATGTAATTTAGAACCTTCAATCTTTACCTATCTATGTAACCTGGACATAGTACTTAAAACTTTGGAAAAGGCTTTAGTTTCCTCATGTATGAATTGAAAAAAAATAGGATTAGGTGATTGCAAAAGTTCTTTCTAGCCCAAAATCCTGACAACCTATGTTTTTTAAAAAAAATTATTAGCAGGTATCAGACCTGAGTTCAATAGATACATTAATGGATTCCATTAATATTTATAGACTGATATTGCAACCTTCAGCTTCATAACTGGGGATTTTAATATATTTAGCATACACTGCACTGGGACCTCTGAAGAATCAAAAACTACTGGTAATACAAAGGGCAGTGACAGGCATTAGGAGGTTGAAGTATATTGCCAACCATTTCTTCTAGGTAATAAGTGGTATAAGTGATGTTATCTACATATGTATGACTGGTAGGTGACATAATAAAGAGTAATTTTACTTCTGGCTTCTGTGGAAGAAAGTTGTAAGAAAAGAAATAAGAGGGGCAGCTAGGTGGTGCAGTGGATAGAGCACCAGCCCTGAAATCAGGAGGACCTGAGTTCAAATCTGGTCTCAGACATTTAACATTCCCTAGCTGTGTGATCCTGGGCAAGTCACTTAACCCCAATTGCCTCAGCAAAAAGCAAAAAAAAAAAAAAAAAAAAGAAATAAGAGAAGAGAAAGGATCTTAAGGTAAATAATGAGAAGGCAATCATATAAGTGATTTAAAGAGGACTAGATTGATGAAATAAGTAAGAAGTTGGATTTGAGATGGATTAATTTGGGAGAAAAATCACCCAATCGAAATATTGGTCCAGAAACTATTTCTATGTTGAAAGAGGAACAGAATCAAGGAGAAAGGGGTATGTAAAAGGATGAATGAAGATTAAAAGGGGAAATAAAGAATAAAAAGGAAATTCAAAAAGGAAAAGAAGATAACTGACAAAAAAATTAAGAAAAGACTAGTGGAACAGGTAGAGAGTAAAGCAAATTCAGTAGTTAGTAACAGTAATCTACAACAGAGTGGATTGGTGAATAGAGAAAACTGGCTCAAGATATTGGAAGTGTGAGTCAAATTTATAAAGAACAAGAGCCATACCCCAATTGATAAATGATCAAAAGATATATCTGTGCCCAAAGGGCTATAAATTCTTTCATATCCTTTGACCTAACAACACCACTACTAAGGCATAAATACCAAAAGAGATTTGAAAAAGAAAAATGCCCTATATGTGCAAAAAATATCCCTCCCTCTCAGGGAAAAAATATTGAAATTGAGGGGATGTTCTTCAATTGAGGAATGGCTCAATAAACTGTGGTATGTGTTTATGACAGAATATTATTGTTCTATGGGAAATGATAAGCAAGATGATATTAGGGGAAAAAAACAACCTGGAAAGTCTTCCATAAACTCAAGCAAAGTGAAAAATACTATATACAAAGTAATATCAATGTTCGGGGATGACTAAATATAAGTGACTTTGCTATTCTCAGTACTATGATCATTCATGACTCTGAATGGACTTATGATGAAAAATCCTATCTATATCCAGAGAAGGAACTGATTGTATCTGAATACAGATTGAAGCATTCTCTCTTTCTCTATCTCCTCTTTCTTTTTAACTTAACTTTTTGAGGGTTTTTATTTTAATTAGGGTGGGAGATCTATGTTTTCTTTCACAATTTGACTTTTATGGAAATGTCTGGGAGAAAGATGAATGTGACTGAAATTGTTGAGACCAAGGAAACTAGTTGTCAGGTTATTAAAAGGTAATAATTGGCTCTAAAAGTTTTAACTTAGAGTTGAGCTGTAAAAACCCACAAGTAATTCAAGAAAACGAAGGTGGAAGGTAGAGGATTCTGGGAAGATGGCTGAGCAGATTGGTAAAGTTCAAGCTCTCCAGATTTCTCCCACAACAAATTTGTACTTCAGGGCAAACATACACTGGTGAAAAATCAAGAATTACAAACCAAGAAGATTCAAAGAAAGACCCCAGGCTAGGATTAACCAGTGCAGAAGTGCAAACATCTCAAGGCTAGCTAGGCAGAAACACCAAGTGGGGGACCCTGGGGCTAGTTGGGTTTGGCTGGAGCCTCCATAGGAACCATACAAACTTTCATATCTCTAACTGGGTGTGAAGTTGGGGTCTGAGTCTGGGAAGACTTAGGGGACCGTGGCTGATTAGGAACATCAGGATCAGCTATGCTGCAGAGAAGCAGTGCTAGACAAGAAGAAGCCAGCACACCAGAAATGCAGAGGCAAGGAGGCAGGGATGCTGTTGGCTGTAGGCACTTTCAGGAGCAGGGAGCTTTCAGTTTAGGGTTCCAGTCAGAAGGGAGACTGAAATGAAGAGAGGGGCACTACCCCCCCCACACACACCATTATTAGAAGTGCCTAAGATTTCTCATTTTTAAAAAAAGAAATGGCAAAGAAAAAAAGATCCCCCCCCCCATAGAAATTTACTATGGGAACAGGGAAGACCAGGATTCTTCAGAGGAGGAGGACACTGAAGTAAAAAAAAAAAAAAAAAACCTTCTACCCCAAGAAGTAACATTAAATAATTCCTTGCCCAGAGCAAATTTATGGAAGAACTCAAAAAAGAATTTAAAAATCAAATGACAGACATTAAGGAAAAACTAAATAATAAAAAATAAAAACCATCCAAGAAAAACAAGATTATGAAAAAAAGTTAACCAATTACTATACCCAAAGAACTACAAAATTGTGCATATCCTTTAATTCAGCAGTGCCACCACTGGGTCTGTATCCCAAAGGTATCAAAAGAGGGGAAAGGACCCACATGTGCAAAAATGTTTCTAGGAACTCTTTTTGTGGTGGCAAAAAAAAATGGAAAATGAGTAGATGCCCAACAACTGGAGAATGGCTGATTGAGTTATGGTATATGAAAGTAATGGATTATTATTGTTCTATAAAAATGATGAATAATAAATTAATTTTAGGAAGGCCTAGAAAGATTTACATGAATTGATGCTTAGTAAAACAAGCAAGACCAGGAATACATTGTACACAGTAACAGCAAGATTGTGCAATGATCAACTATGACATACTTGGTTCTTCTCAGCAGTTCAGAAATCTAATAAATGTTGAATGGAAAATGTCATTTGCACCCAGAGAAAGAACTATAAAGATAAATATAAATCAACACATGCTATGTTCACTTTTTAAATTTTTTTCTTCTTTTTTTATTTTCTCTTGTGGTTTTTCCTTTTTTCTGATTTTTCTCTCCCAACACTATCCATAAGAAAATATGTACAAATAAATAAACAAATGTACATGTATAACCAAAGAAAGAAAAAAAAAGAAAGAAAAAAGAAAAGTTAACTAACTAGAAAAGAAGATACAGACACTTAAAGGTGAAAACAACTCTTTGAAAATTAGAATTGGACAAGAGGAAGCCAGTGAAGCTATAAAAGACCAAGAAAAAAACAAAACAGAATATAAAGAATGAAAAAAAAAGAATAGAATGAGAAACATAAGAAAAGCAACAGATCTGTGGAACAGATCAAGAAAAGAAAATATAAGAACAATTGGACTATATGAAAGCCATGACCAAAAAAAAGAAGAAGAAGAAGAACCTTGACACAATAATGCAAGGAATAACCCAAGAAAATTGTCCTGGAGTGATAGAACATAAAAAAGGAAAGTAGAAATAGAAAAAAAATCCACCAATCACCACCTCAAAGAGATACTTTTTGGAAAATGCATAAGAATATTGTTGCCAAATTTCAAAACCTCTAGATTAAAGAGAAAATTTTGCAAGAAACAAGAAAAAAAATTCAAATATGCTAGACCTGCTCAGAATTGTACAGGACTCATCAACAGCCACAATAAAAGACTGCAGATCTTGGAGTCATATATACTGGCAATCAAAAGAACTAGGCCTGAGACCAAAAATATCATATCCAGCAAAACTATCCATAGTATTGAATGAAAACAAATGGACATTCAATGAACTTGCAGATTTTCAGGACTTTCGATTAAACATGAACGCAATAGGAAATTTAACATATGAGTCAATATTAAAGATTAATTTCAAGGAACTTAACGTGGACAAATTGTGTTTTTTTAAAGGAAAATGTATATCATGTGTTTAAGACTGACACCAATAATTGGGTAGCTCAAAAGAAAGATTGGGGCTAAGTTGAGTATGATCTGACTCTAAAAAAGTAAAACCACCTAGGAAAAGGTTAAAATATTAAGTATATTATACAAATAAGGAAAGAGGAAGAATAGAGACATTAGGGGGGAATGAAGGGCTTACAGTTTTGAAAACCTACTCACATCAGGAATTTGTTAAATAGGTAACATTACATCTATACCATGAAAGGTATAACAACTTTCAATATCTATAAAGAAATAAGGGGGGGGGAGTGGGGAATGGAGGGGAAAGTAAAGGATGGGGGAAGAAGAAAAGAGAAGGATCCATGGGTGGGAGGAGATTTAGTAATAGTAAGGCAAGTTAAAGAATAGAATTAAAGCAGAAGAGATACCAGGGATAGAAAAGAAAAAAATATATATACACAAATACTACAACAAGGATCAGGAGCAGAATTTATTAGGGAAAAACAAGTATGGCTAATAATCATTGATCTTAGACAAAGTCAAACTTAAAGATTCAATCAAAAGAGAAATCTACAGTATAGCTATTGATTTCTCTTCTGCTGCCTAAAATCATGTGAAAGCCTCCCATCCTAATAAAAAAAAGTCCTCTCACTAGATCCTACCAAGTCCACCAGCTATCATCCTATATCTCTCTTCCTTTTCTTAGCTAAACTAGAAAAAAGCCTTCTATATTCAGTACTTCCACTTCCTCTCCTTTCACTCTTCTAAGCCTTCTAAAATCTGGCTTCTGACCAATTCATTCAATTGAAACTGTTCTTCCCAAAGTTATCAGTGATCTCTTGATTGAAAATTCTAATGACCTCCCATGCTTTTTAGCATGATGTTTTCATCAATGTTGTCAAATGCTTTCAATAAATGCATGTACACAGTATCAAGGTCAGCTACCTCACTGATAATAAATTATTTAAGTTGAAAAGGCAAAATTAAAATAGAAAGGAAGTTTGTGAATGATTTTTATTCACTTGGTACGTAGTAGGCACTTAATAAATGTTAATTGATTGACAAAAGAAACCAATTATATTGAAATATGATTATCATTTTAAAAAAACTAAATTCATAAATACCAGATTAAGACCTTTCCTATATATAAAAGCAACTTGCTGCTGCTGTTGTTATTGTTGTTATCTTTATGGCTAGAATTGCTCCACTAGTTCAGAGAATATTTTCTCTTTTAAACATTTGATCATTTAAGTCAGGGTTCAGCAAAATATACAGGTCAAGGGCCAAATTAAGCTTCCTACCTGCTTTTGTATGGCCTAAAAGCTAAGAATGATGCTTATATATTTATATTTTAGGATACAACAAAATTGTACTGAAAATTTAAAAAAAAAAAACCTTAGCTCTCAGGCTCTACAAAAAACAGGTGGTAGACTGGATTTGGCCTATGGGTCAAACAGTAGTTAGCCAACCTCTGGTTTAAGTACCCACTCAACTGCTGTGACTGAAATTTTTATACCCATGACTACAGGCTCACAAAGTAAATAGATCTGAAGAAAGAAAAGCAAATAGCCAGTCCAGTCAATTATTAATGACTGTGTCATATTCCTTCTTCCCTTCATATGTTCCCATTCCACCCCACCCTCAACCCTCTATTAATCAGGTAAGCAATTGAAAATGCAGCCACAGAGGCAATGCCCTGCATTGACTATTTTGCTTAAAACCAACAGTGGGTAAGAATACAGAGTCAACAGGGGAGGGACTCTCAATGGCTTTTCCTTACTTGCAAGGAAATGGTAAATAGGTGCCTGTTGTAGAATAAAGCTATTAGCCCATGTCTGGAAATGTCAACCATATTAATGAAATCCTAAATTCCTGTGAAAGAAGGGCTCTAATAGTTCTCCTGTTTTCTGTCCCATACTGAACACCAGGATTTTGGGGAGGGGGAGAATCCTCATTATTGTCAATTTAAAGCTAAACCCTCTTTAGCGTTAAACCTCCATGCTTCTCAAAAATCTCTCCTTCTGGCACTTTCAGCATCCCTGTCTCAGTGGATTTATGATGTGCTGCCAGTATTGTTATTTTTCCTGCTTATGCCTTCCAATATTTTAGGCTTTATGAGTGACACATTTCCACATTAGGGTGATGAAAACACTGAGAAAACAGTGAAAAGAATGGTGGGAGTGTGTGCATGTGTGTGTATGTGTTGGAGGACAATGAATAACTGATTCCCTAGATTACCACACCAACTCACACAACATATGGGAAGTTAGAAAGAGGGGGAACAAATAGGAGACCCAACCATGTATGCACACCCCATTTTCTTCTCTCCCCCCATTTATTTTTCAGTGTTCCCTTGGAAAGGGGTGAGTACTGAGTCTCTCTATAAACTCTGCAGGGTTAGCCCTGCCTTTCTCCTGTCCTTCATGGAAACTTGTTTGGGAACTCTGGGTTACCAAGGAAGCATCAGAATGCCCCCACCATTCCAGTCTGGGGGACACCTGATAGCCCCAGGAAGCTTTTAGAAATGTAAGCCACCCACAACGCTGGCCAGGCATTCCCACTGAAATAACAGGCCAACTCCTCCTAACATTCTGGTCACCAAATACCCCTGGGAGTTGTAAAGGGCTGCCTGGCTTGGCCCTGGCCTTTCAGGAAAGGTTTCCTTTGACCCTCTGTGGGAACAACAACAACCCCCACTGCCGTACTTCTTTGCTTTTCCAAACATGCTGCTCTCCGCAGAGGATCCTTACACCCCCAGAGTAGTCAATTAATGACTTCCTGATTGATGGGGCTGCCTTTCCTCCACTTCATTTGCTAATATACCAAAGAAAAAGCAAGGAAATCAAGTGACATTGTACTTCTGGGGGTGGGGGGAGGATCACCGATTGCTAAAAAAAAAAAAAAAATCTTTTTTTTGTTTACCTATTCATTCATTCATCTATTTTGTACAGGAAATGGAAAATCTACCAGGTACAACTTGCTAGTGCCTCCACTCCAAAGATACAACAAACTATTATGCCTGTTTCTTTTTCCTCACTTTTTTTTCTCCCCTCCTCTCCACTAGAGATGGCTATCTTTAAACAGAAATAAGTATATGTATATATATGCACACATATATGTATGCATCTACATATGTATATATGCATAACTATATACATACATATGTTTACATGGGTGTGTAAAGTTAATTCTATACATATCAATATATATATCTATCTATATATATATATATACATACATGCCAGTTCTTTCTATCATTGCAGATAGCATCTTTCTTTATATATCCTTCATTTTTAATTTATGTATTTATAATAATCAAAATAACTTAGTCCCTCAAAATTGTTCTTAAAGCAATGTTGCTGTTATAGTCAGCATGCTACCTTAGAATTCACAGAACCCTGAGTTCAAAACCTGCTTTTATCACTTACTGGTTGTGCAACTACATGTGAGTTATTTAACTTCATGGTATCTTAGTTTCATCATCTGTAAGATAAGAGGATTGGACTCAACCATCTCCTTTGTTGCCTCCAATAAATGGTTGAGTCCAGTCCCCTTATCTTACATGGCTAGGTGCTTTACTGAATTTCAGGACATCAAGAATTAGGCAAAAATATGGTCTTTGTTCAAAGAACCCATTTTGTAATGGGGCAGACAACATGTCTATAACTCGGGGCTTCCCTGGCTTCCTTCAAGACTCAGCTCAGAGCATCTATTCTTCAAGAGGACTTTTCCCCAACTACTAGTGTCTTCACTCTGAAAATATTTCCCAGAAATAATATATCTTGTCTATGTGTGGTTGTAGGAACATGTTTTGGGATGCAACTTCCCTTGCATCTGAGGAAGGCTTCAAGATGGAGATGGAGAAGGAAGGATCTCCCCTTCAGCAAAGCAGAAAGGCCCCAAATTCCATATCAGGTTTACAGGCTGAGTTGGGAACAAGCTTTCAGATAGAACCACAATTCTTCCACTGCCCATGCATGGACTTCAAAGTCAGGTTTCTACAATCCATATGACATGTCTCTGGATAATACCTACTGTCATCTACTGACAAAAAGGTAACCTGGTCAGGTCAGGAAGAAACCAAGAAGACATTTTTGAGATGAAAAAACAATGGGAGCTTGTTCTTA
This sequence comes from Myrmecobius fasciatus, assembly GCA_023553655.1. Taxonomy (NCBI): domain Eukaryota; kingdom Metazoa; phylum Chordata; class Mammalia; order Dasyuromorphia; family Myrmecobiidae; genus Myrmecobius; species Myrmecobius fasciatus. Next base: position 335,462 of record JAJPUD010001367.1, read on the forward strand.
GTAGTTTGGACCTTATTGCAGGGATCAATAAGAGATGGGCTGATAGAAACATAAATTCCAAGACAGTCAACTGCCTGCTGACTACCTGTCAAATAAATTTAAGCAAATGGAGTTATATCCATCATGCCTTTCTGAACTCCTTGTCTGGAACCGTTGCGACCCATAACAACCAAATTGAGAGCTGCTACAGGGCTGAGGAAGCCGCAATGAAAAAAACAAGTCACTTGTGGTTTCTTTTCCTATAGTCAAATTAAGGGGAAACAGAATGGTTTCTTGAAATAAATTGTCAAATTTATAGAGTGAAAAAAAAATCTTGGTTTTAATTACAGTCTAGACCGCCTGTCTTGGCTGCCATCCCACCCAATGCACGGTAATTTGTGGAGGCAAAAGGGCAGTTAGATAGTAACAACAGTTGGGGGTGGGGGAGCAAAGTGGTCATACTCCACTGTAGGAAGCTTTCTACTTCTCAGCACAGCTTTCTAGACAAGCCATGTGGAGAGAAATTTAATGAGGAACAAGGTCATGGAATTAGTCTGTGTTTAAAAATCCAGTGGAGATGGCAGTGGTTGTTAATGCTTCCAGATTCTCCCACTCAGAAGACTAAAGGAAACACCATTTGAATCTTTTCTGAACTTATTTAAATAACTGCTAGCCAGAATAACATTATTTGTCGGTTATAGGGGAAATACTGCAAAATTCTGCTTTTAAAAAGTCTATTTTGTCTGATTATGTTCTTAAATGTCTGGAATGAGGGCTGGAGAAAGGAAGGTTTTGATCCCTTTAAGAAATTCACATTTAGAAAATCTTGAGACAAGGCATTACTGGAAAATAGACATAACAAAAGGGAAAGGAGTAGAAAAAAAGTAGGAAGTAGAAGCCCCTTCAAAAGGAAGAGACAAAGGTAGGACAGCTAGGTGATATAAATACAGTGTTAAGGTTTGGAGTTCAAATCTAGACTCAGGACACTTACTAGCTGTGTGACTCAGCAAATTACTTAATCATGTTTGCCCTAATTTCCTCATCTGTAAAATAAGCTGAAAAGGGAAATGGCAAACCATTCTAGTATCTTTGCCAAGAAAACCCCAAGTAAGATCACAAAGAAAAGAGCTCAACAACAACAACAACTAACTAAAGATTTTTGCATAAGACTTTAGGAGATCAGAGCACTCCCTCCCCATTCCCCCCCCCACTGGGGCTTTGGTAGGAAACTACTTGTTAGTAAAAGACAATTGAGAAAGTGAGACTTCACCACTAATAAAAGCAAGGAAACCCAGAAGTAGATAGGAAATCCTATTCTAGACAAAGGCTAGCTCAGAAGGCCTTAGTTTAGTAAGCACTTCTATCAAATAGGGACTTAGTTATATTAGTTAGTCATGAGAATTAGCACACATTGACAGAAAACTGAATATTTCAGATCCAGCAAATACAGATACAAAGTGGCTTCCAGAGAATGTGCTGGTTGCCTTTTTATTGGTGCCAAAATTTCTCATGCATAGATTTGTTTCCATACCTGAAAAGAGTGTAAAAGGATTGGAGGAATATATCTCTCTTTCTGAAGTCAAAACCAGAAGTCTTTGGAATTCTTCAGAATAGCAAAACTATCTGGGTTCAGATATCATACATAACTCCAGTTTGGTAAATTTGCCATATTGAAAATCAATACCCAAAAGATCTGCCATGCTATCAAAGACCAAGATCATCTGGGGTGAAACTTGGTGCAATAATTCCAAAATAGTGGATTTCTATTACAAGTTTAGAGGCAGGTTTAATTTATCTTTCTCTATGTTCAGTTAATGGAGCTTTTTGGATGCTTTATATAATTAGGTAATCTCAGATTAAAAAAAAATACTAGCAGGTAGGGAGATCAAGAAACATTTCTTACAGCTAAATCTTGAAAAATCCAAAAAACAAAGGTGCAGTTTATACATAAGTTAGGGAGACAGGAGATGAGGTGTCATTCCTAAAGGAAAGCAAGTGTGGTTGGATACTAGAGTGTATGAAAGGGTCACTTAAAGAAGAGTAGGAATCTAGGAAGGGATAAGGTTGTGAAAAACTTTAAATGTCAAACAGAGGGCTTACTATATGATTTCAGAGGTAATGGAGATCTAGTAGCCATCTCACGACACAACTTTGGCATAGGTTTTCCAACTGCTCTATCACAGGAGTTGGGTGCAATGTATCATTAGGCAGCCCTTCACACTAAGTGCATAAGTCCTTGGGTACATATGCCACTGGAAGTGGTAGACAGCAGCAGGCTCTGCATTGCATGGGAGGTGCTCTGACAGGTTACTGAAGGTCCCAGAGATCAGGAAATACTTACTTGGTTGTCTTCCCTATATTCAGTAGAAATTCCACTGAAGAGATAGCAAAAAGAGCACCTAGTTGCCCTCAAAGAGCTATAATAAAGCTGACAGACCCCATCCCAGTATACTGAAAGAGCTTTGGAACTTTTTAGATTACAGAAGGGCAAAAATGGTGGTCTCTTCAACACAGAAATTATTTTTCATTTTTGTTTTTGTATTTTCAGTACTTACACAGTATCTTACACAAAATATGTTTGATTGACAAGCAAGATGACTTTAGAAGATAAAGAACTGTTTGATCTTGTCATCAAGAATTGTGACTCAGACAATTTTTAACTATGTGATTCTGGCCAAGTCCCTGGAACCTCTATAAGTTTCTCTGAGAGACCTAAGTCTCACTTTCTTTATTTATAAGATGGAGATAATAAGTGCCTATCACACGGAATTATTGTGATTTCTGAATAAAACCAAGTATGTAAAGTGCTTTCAAACCTTAAAGCATTATATAAAGTTTATTAGTAATAATATCTACTTGTTGTGTTGGTATAAATTTAAGTGCCAAAGGCTTGGAATCAGGGACATATCCTGGTTTTCTTTCCTTTTTTCTCCTTTTCTTGAGGTTAGGTTTCCCTATCTTACCTAGGCAGGAACTAGCTGAACTTATTGCTGATTTACCTGTTCCATTTCTGATACATCCGAATACCACAATGGACTTTTAATTGGTCTTCCTACTTTGCTTCTCTCCCCACTCCAATCTATACCTCACACTGCTGCTAAAGTGCGTTTCCCCAAAGTACAAGCCAAACTATATGCTGCTAATTTTTTCTAAGACTAAATATAAGCTCCTCTGTTCAAGTTCTTCACAATCTGTTTCCAACCTACTTATCCAGTTTTTTCCATCTTAATCTCCTTTACATTCTCTTTCTTTTCTCTAAATTGGCCTTTCTACTTTTCCTCGCCTTTCCTAACTCTCCTCTGTAACTCTTGAACTCACAGGATGAATCCCAAATCTGGACTTGGTGGTTGTAGAGCAAATCAATACAAATTAATAGTGTAGCATAGTTGTGTTAGACTTTATTAATAGAATAATGATATCTAGATAAAAAAGATGACAGATGTGTTATATTCTCTCCAGGACATATCACATCTATAGTATTATGTTCTGGATCTACATTTTACAAATGACATTGACAAACTGGAGCAAGTTGAAAGTAGGCCCTTGAAACCATGTTATAGATAATCAAAAACTTTTGGCTTAGATAAAAGAGATGACTGGGTCTTGGAGAGGAAGATATGATAGTTGTCTTCAAATATTTGAAGAACTGCCATACAGAAGAAGGATCACCTTTGTTTTTCTTGGCCCCAAGAAGGAGAACTGGGGCCTATTGGTAAAAGTTGCTGAGAAACAGATTTCAGTTTTACATCAGTAAAAAATTCACAATAATTAGAGTTTTTCAAAAGAAGAATGTTGGAAGATAGACAGCAATTTCTATCAGAGTAATACTTTTAATTATCGAGGAGACAGAAGATTAATCACTCAGAGAAATCAATTACTGTCCAATATTAACCTTTTGTCAAAGACCTATGACCTCTGCATGGCTACACCTGAAAGAATAGGGAAAGGTGTTGTCAGCAACAACTGTTGCTAATTTGTGACACTGGATGATTACCATCTAGCTCTTTTATATAATTTTAAGACCCTTCAGTTTTATAGAAAAGTCTAATGCAAAAGACTCTCTTGCAGCTAGTGGTGCTAGCTAAGTGGTGCAGTGGGTAGAGCACCCGCCCTGAATCAAATCTGGTCTTAGACACTTAACACTCTCTAGCTGTGTGACCCTGGGCAAGTCACTTATCCCCAATTGCTTCAGCAAAAACATAACATATCCGGCCACAAATTCAGACAATTAAAAAACTCTCCCAGGTACCCACACTTCCCAAAGTTGCACTGTTATATCACAAAGCAGAATTACATTCTTATTTTTTCTTCTTCAGAAAGTATTCTTTATAGCCACAGTAAATAGTCAGCAATGAATACCAGACCAGAAGACTGGGCTCTCTTTGTTTTCATATATTGCTCACATGTAGCCTAGGAATGGGATACTACTTCCTTGCTCCCAAAACTCAACTGCTCTCCCTGCCTGATTTTGGTAATAGATTTAAACTGACATATCCTTGATTAACAAAGATGTTTTCCCCTCTTCTTTGCCAGAACTGAATTTTGCATGAACCTAACTTTTTAACCATGTTTCAAGAGTTCTACATTCAAGATACCAATGGTGTGTGTGCAATAGTGTTTGGGGAGAAGTTAGGTGGAAGTAACAAGAGAATGGCTTAATAAATAGAGGGGATTCTTGGCAAATAAGAAACTGGCTTAGAGCAATCTTTTGTCCAAAGACTATCACAAGCTATTACATTGCAGAAGTCAAAATTGGCAAAAGATATAGTGTTACAGATGCTATAGTAATTTGATTTCAATAATATTAGTTTTAATGAGAGAATTACAATTAATATCTCTTTCAATTCTCAATTTTTTCTTTCTTATGTAAGTAGAATATATCGTGTCAATTTTGCCTCCCTAAAATCTCTTGTATCTATTTTCTTATTTGTACTCATGACTATCACTCTAGTTTAAGCACTATTCACTTCTTAATAGTTTCCCAATTTAAACCTTTGCTTTTGGTCTCTCCCTTCTCCAAATAATCCATATAGTTGCCAAAATATTCTTTCTAGGCACAAGAATACCATATCAGAGCCATATATAAGTCATAATTTTTTCACCTGGGACAAAAATAAAGGTAAGAGTTAGGGCAGATGGGGTTGCTAACATGGGATACAGGCTCTTACTCTTTCTCATACTATGTGGTTAGCCAACCATAAATACTTAAAGAAAGTATCTGCTAGTTCTACAAGTCTCTCCAATGCAATCCTATCACACATCATAATAACTCTCCTAGAAGCAGACTTCCCAGCATCTCCATTTGGGAAGATGCCACCAGAAATACTCTGAGAATATACTGGTTGCTGTTATATTTCTATTCCCAATGTCTAGCATAAATGCCTTTTACATATTGGATGTTTAATAAATGTTTCTTGGATTGATGTAAACCTTCTTAACTTAAATACCTCTAGCCAATTTCCAAGACAAAGACCAGGATCTAGTGGGGGCTAATCCCCACTGATAGTTTTGTTGTCGATTCATTCAAGTGCCCTCAAAATGATGATAAAAAGCACAGCTGGGTAAGATGGGAGTCATTATTTTCAGAAGCAGTTTCCCACAAAGAACAATTCATTTAACCAATGTACAAAATTTTCAGTGTAAAAATTTCCCTCACAAAAATGCTTTTTTCCCCTCAAATTCCCAGTATTCTGGAGTAATTAGTGAAAATTCTTGAAATGCAATCCATTTCTTAAACCAAATGTCAGGAGTTTTATCATCCCTAGGTAGGACAGTTCCTAATCAGGCTCAGTCAGGAATTGAAGATGAGTTTGTAAATAAATTACTTAGTAAGTTTTCAGCCTTTGACATCACCAACATTTTTTCAGCAGCATGGTAAAGACAATGTCCAAAAGGATAGAACCAACAGAGTCTAAGAGAGAATAAAGAGGGAAATCTGAACTCTAAGGCTGGAATCTCCCAATTTTCCCTTTTTTCTTGTCAGTGGGAAAATTAGGCAGTCTAAAAGACTGCAAGATGGGCTATGGATGAAAGGTCATTGTTTGTACTGCCTGGGACAGGATAAAATGGCTTGAAGTATTACCACATCAGAACAGTAAGGCTCAAACACTGACTGAAAAAAAAGATAGAAAAATCTACCTTCCCCTCCCTCCCTCCTCACCCATACCACGGCACACCCAAAATGTCATGTTTTAACATATTCTTGGGAGGGAAGAGGAATAATAGATGGAGGAACAATCCTAGGATGGATTCAAAAGACTTTGTTTGGAAATAAAATGTAAAGAAGCCACCAATTGCTTAGAGCAATTCTGACAGAAATGTAACTCTTCCTTTTTTCCTGAAGTACTTTCTAATAAGCCTTTTCATTAAACTAATTATAAGAGATACTTTTCACTCAACTGTCAAATTGTTGTTCAATCATTTTCAGTCCTGTGACTTAATGAACTCATTTGGAGTTTTTTTGGCAAAAAAATGCCAGAATGTTTTGCCATTTCCTCCTCCAATTCATTTTATAGAAAAGGAAACTGAGGCAAACATGATTAAGTAATTTCTCCAGGCAGAATTTGAACTCAGGTCTTCCTGACACCTGGCCTAGAGCACTAGACATTGCAATGGATATATGTTAAATATATATCATTAAAGTGCTGCTGTTAGTATATCATTCCCCTGCACTAGAAATTTCAGCAGCCTTACTTTATTATTAGGATAAAAAATAAACTCCTCCATTTTGCATTCTAAAGCCTTTCACACTCTGACTCTAGTCTATCTGTCTGGCACATAGAAAGGAAGGAAGAAAGGATGTGCTTGCTATACCTATCCTACACCTTTGTAAGGAACATTTTAGTCTTGAATCCATTTTCCCCTGGATAGAAGAGAACATCACAGACTTTTTTTTTGGTGGGGGAAGGGGACAAGGAATGGAGAGAGAGGGATATGTTGTACACTATTTCACTTTAAGAAACTAAGGAAGGCAACAAACATCTATTAAGCACTTTACTATGTTCCAGAGTTGGTGCTAAGTACTACTACTACTACTAAATATTAATACTAAGTACTACTACTACTACTAATAATAAAAACAAAAAGAAAGACAAAGCCTTTAAGGAGCTTATTTTTAGTAGGAGAACAAGATGCATAAAAGGATGTGTGTGTGTCTGTGTGTGTCTGTGTGTGTTTGTGTGTGTGTGTGTAGCAGATGGTTTTGAAGTCCAAAAGTCAGGGATTGGGCAGGCAGGGAAATAAAGCTTAGCCAGGTAAGAAATAGAGTAGTCAATCAGTGGATAGGATCCACTGTGGATAGGATAGGATCACAGGACAAACTAGGAAATAACTATAGCAATCTAGGGTTTGATAAACCCAAAGACCCCAGCTCCTGGGATAAGTACTTACTATTTCACAAAAACTGCTGGGAAAATTGGAAACTAGTGTGGAAAAAATTAGGGCTTGACCCACACCTAACACCACATACCAAGATAAGATCTAAATGGGTTCATGATTTAGATATAAAGAGTGATATTGTAAGCAAATTAGAGGAACATAGGATAATTTACCTCTCAGACCTGTGGAGAAGGAATAAATTTATGCCCAAAGAAGAACTGGAACTCTTAATTAAACACCAGATAGATAATTTTGACTATATTAAGTTTAAAAGTTTTTGTACAAAGAAAACTAATGCAGACAAGATTAGGAGGGAAGCAATAAATTGGGAAATCATCTTTACATTTAAGGGTTCTGATAAAGGCCTCATTTCTAAAATGTATAGAGAATTGTCTCATATTTATAAAAATTCAAGCCACTCTCCAATCGATAAAAGGTCAAAGGATATGAACACACAATTTTCAGATGATGAAATTAAAACCATTTCTAGTCATATGAAAAGGTGCTCCAAATCACTATTGATCAGAGAAATGCAAATTAAGACAACTGTGAGGTACCACTACACACCTGTCAAGTTGGCTAAAATGACAGGAAAAGATAATGATGAATGTTGGAGGGCATGTGGGAAAACTGGGACACTGATACATTGTTGGTGGAACTGTGAACGGATCCAACCATTCTGGAGAGCAATTTGGAGCTATGCTCAAAAAGTTGTCAAACTGTGCATACCCTTTGACCTAGCAGTGTTTCTATTGGGCCTATGTCCCAAAGAGATCTTAGAGGAGGGAAAGGGACCTACCTGTGCAAGAATGTTTGTGGCAGCCCTTTTTGCAGTGGCTAGAAACTGGAAACTGAAGGGATGCCCATCAATTGGAGAGTGGCTGAATAAATTATGGTATATGAATGTCATGGAATATTATTGTTCTGTAAGAAACGACCAGCAGGACGATTTCAGAGAGGCCTGAAGGGACTTGCATGAACTGATGCTGAGTGAAATGAGCAGAACCAGGAGATCATCATACACAGCAACAACAGTATTACATGATGATCAATTCTGATGGACATGGCTCTCTGCAACAAAGAATTGCCTCAAACCAGTTCCAATTGTTCACTGAAGAAAATCATATACACCCAGAGAGAGGGATATGAAATATGGACCACAACATAACATTTTCATGATCTCTATTGATATTTGCTTGCATTGTGTTGCCTTTCTCTGATTCTTTTTTTTTTTTTTCTTGTAGATAGGATTTTTCTTGCATAACTTCTCAAGCATTTCAACATTATTAACATGTAGTGGACTTCCTGCCATCTAGTGGAGGGGTGGGGACTGGGGGGGGGGGATTTGTAACAGAAAGCTTTGCAAGGGTCAATGTTGAAAAATTACCCATGCATATGTTTTTCAAATAAAAAGCTTTAATAAATTTAAAAACAAATAAAGCTTAGCCAGGGTTCCTCAACAAAATAAGATTCAAGGAAGAACTCACTAAGAAGAAAAACAGGTCTAACATTACAATGTTGAGAAAGCTCTAAAGGAGGGTTGAGGAAGACTTAAGGTCTGAGAGACATCCCAGAATGAGAGAGCACAATTTTATAGACTAGAAGCCAGTAATAGGAGGGGGAGAGGAATGAAGGTGCTGTAGAAATTGTTATCTTTTTTTAAAAGCTAAGTTTCAGTAATTTATAATAAATTGATAGTCATGATGGGAAGCCAAGAAGTATTCACTGGAAAGCTACCCTCCATCCCTCAGGGCTATCTCCAGACCTGTAAGGGATATACACAGCAACACTATGGGAACAAGACCCAACAAGAAGTAAGATAGTCAACTCAGAGCACACGCACTACATATAAAGGGCTCTGTAAATGTTATTTGTTATTATTATTATGGTTATAAAGTTACTACATGTTAAGGAGTACTTGGGAACTCCAAGCTTGACTCTCTGGTCCTCTACCTAGATATTATTATTGTTTCCATATTCAGGTAACAGCAAACCCAAAATATATTACTGGACCAAATTATAAACAATAGCATAGATTGTAATAATGTCATTACAGAGCATCAACTGTTCCCATTTATAAGTCCAAGGTATGCAGGGCAGGGAGAACTGGATAGCTGTCACGTTCAGGATTACCTGAATGGTTTTTGAAAGCTCAGTTTCTATGAGTAGATCTTTTTTTCCTAATAGACTGTGCTTGTCTTCAACCCCTAGACATCATGCTCAGGACTCATATTTATGTTCACATTCAAACCTTTGTGTCATATTACAAGTGGCATTAAATTCCTACTGCTGCCTCTTTTGAGGGGGAGGGGAAGATAGTATTTTTCCAGGACTGTTTATTTTAAATTTCACATTGTTATTGCTAGTTTTTCTCAGTGGTTAAAAGTCCAGTTGGGAGGATTTTCTACAAGGTTGAGAATTCCTGGGAAACCATGACAATATTCAGCCTTCACAATTACACAGAAGGACATATTTCATGAAAATTACATTGCCTTTGAGTGTCGTCCTGTGAATGAGCTCTAATGTTGGAATTCTATTGGATTGAATTTCAGGACATATTTAACATATTTCCAACTGGCAACCTTGAGATGTCTTCTCAATAACTGCGATTATGAAGGGTAGCCTATTTGGTATGAAAACATTTATACAGGATGGACAAGGCTTCCTGAAAAATGTTGTACATCTTTATGGCTGACATTTTTCTTGTTTGAGTTAGATTTTTTTTTCACAATCAAAATGAAATATTTCACTATATAACTCTTTTCCCCCTACTTCAAACAGAACTGGTGGTTCTACCTTAGAAATTTCTCAACTATAATAAAATCTCATGCATAAGAATACTGTTGTATGTTAGAATATCTTGTTATCCCAAAATGCCAAGAAATATAAATTTGCTCAGATAATATCTTATTTCTTGGCTGATGATTTCTGGAGCTAACACTAGGCATACTTACTCTGTGCCCTTCAACATATTTATTTCAGTTTATAGTGAGAGCACAACCCATTCATTCAGTCTTGCATTCATTCACAAAACATTTAAATACCTACATGTACAAGGAAAAGTGGTAGATGTTGAAGCAGATAGAATAACAACTAAGATCTGTGCCTGATCTTATGGAGCACATTTTTTTTTAAAGCAGAAGGACTTGCCTGGGAATCAGAGGAAAGAGGTCTCAGATCTCTTCTCTTTAGATTCTTTTTGCTGGTTATTTTTGGCATTTTGACTCTTAGGAAGAAGATTCTCAGCCTGAAGTCCAAGAACAAGGGAAAAGCAACTCCAAGCTAAATAAAACACTAGAAACCTAACCCTACCTTCTTGTAAGAATTCCATGTATTGATGAATGTTGGAGGGGATGTGGGAAAACTGGGACACTAATACATTGTTGGTGGAACTGTGAACAGATCCAACCATTCTGGAGAGCAATTTGGAGCTATGCTCAAAAAGTTGTCAAACTGTGCATACCCTTTGACCCAGCAGTGTTTCTACTGGGCCTATATCCCAAAGAGATCTTAGAGGAGGGAAAGGGCCCCACCTGTGCAAGAATGTTTGTGGCAGCCCTTTTTGTAGTGGCTAGAAACTGGAAACTGAAGGGATGCCCATCAATTGGAGAGTGGCTGAATAAATTATGGTATATGAATATTATGGGATATTATTGCTCTGTAAGAAACGACCAGCAGGACGATTTCAGAGAGGTCTGGAGGGACTTGCATGAACTGATGCTGAGTGAAACGAGCAGAACCAGGAGATCATCATACACAGCAACAACAGTATTACATGATGATCAATTCTGATGGACATGGCTCTCTGCAACAAAAAATTGTCTCAAACCAATTCCAATTGTTCACTGAAGAAAACCATATACACCCAGAGAGAGGGAAATGAAATATGGACCACAACGTAACATTTTCATGATCTCTATTGACATTTGCTTGCATTGTGTTGCCTTTCTCTGATTCTTTTTTTTTCTTGTAAATAGGATGTTTCTTGCATAACTTCTCAAGCATTTCAACATTATTAACATGTAGTGGACTTCCTGCCATCTAGGGGAGGGGAAGGGACTGGGGGTAAAATTTGTAATGGAAAGCTTTGTAAAGATCATTGTTGGGGAACTACCCATACATATGTTATACAAATAAAAAGCTTTAATAAAAAAATAAAAATAAAAATAAACAGAAATATCTTCCCCAAACTACCCATAAGGTAATTTATCTAAAAGTTTTGTAATTTGTAACCCCACATCATACTATATTAGAGTAAATCTTCAATAGTTACACTATAATTTTAAGATAAAGCTAAAATGCATCAAAACTTAATGAAGCTAAAAATTGTTGGAAGGCATTAATGTTAATTCTCAATAAAAACAGTTTTTGCTAAAAAAAAAAAAAGAATTCCATGTATTGTATAATCTATATTCAATTGCTTGCTGTCTCATGGAGGAGGCAGGGAAAGAAAAGAGAGTTTGAAACTCAAACTTTCAAAAAGACAATGTTTAAAAATTGTTTTTACATGTAATTTGAAAGAAATAAAATATAAAAAATTTTAAATAAAAAAAGAATTCGATGTACCTTCTAATTTTAGTCTCTGAAGTCTAGGTTAATGAGGTAATATTTATTTGCCCAATAATTATAAAAAACTTTGAGGTTCAAGTCTCCATAATTTTCAAATCTTAATTCTCTTCTATTCTTCCATATAGAAAAATTACTGGAGAAAACAAGCAGAGACAAGTTAAATCCAGGGGGGCAAGGTCATTGTCTCTTTGTTGTTTTTTCAAATGTAGTTGTAGCCAGCAAAGAGTTACATGAGAGAGGTACATTCAAGGTACCTGATAGTGTATAGGAAGAAAGGATAATTTCAGACTACAGAATCTGGGAAGTTTTCCAGGAGAGATGATATTTGAGACTGGCCTTGAAAATATGGGTAGGATTTCAACATAGATAAAAAGAAAGAAATTGCAGACATGAGATGGTAAAATGAGGGAAATGTTTAGGATATAAGTGAAAAGTCAAGTTGGGCATAGAGTGCATCAAGACACAATAGTGTCAAAGAGAGAAATAACTTTGAACATCATGAAAATAGAACATAGTGCTCTGTACACAGGATAATAATTGTTGGAGAAATGAAGGATTTTATTCATCAGGTAATAAAAAGTCATAGTTTTTTTTAGTGTCACATACATAGCTATGTATTAGAAGTTTAATTGGCAATGACATGTATGATAGATTGATGGATTGAATTTGGGAGAAGCTAGTAAGTAGGAAATAAGTCTAGTGGATGCTATTAATTCAGGAAGGAGCTAGCTAGTGAAGGGCTAAATTGAAATGATGGCAATATTAATGAAAGAAAGAAAATAGATTCAGGAGATATTTCAAAGGGAAAATAAACAGGATTCTGCAACTGATTAAATGTGAGAAAAGAATACAAGATTAACTTTAAGTTGTCAAGTCTAGGTAATGAAGAGAATCACAACAAAATGAATGTTGTTGCTCAGTCATTTTCAATAATGTTCAACTCTTCATGACTTCAATTGCAGTTTTCTTAGCAAAAATGGTTTGCCATTTCCTTCTCTAACTTATTTTATAGATGAGGAAACTGAAGCAAACAGTGACTTGCCCAAAGTCATGCGGGTAGTAAATGCCTGAGGACAAAACTGAACTTAGAAAGATGAGTTTTCCTGACTCCAAGCCCATCACTCTATCCACTGTGCCACTTTGCTGCATGTTATTATTAGTAACCACTGAGATATTAAGAGGAAGAGAGGGTTGTGGAGGAAATATGAACATGATTTAAATAATTATTGTCTTTGAATTAAATGGGGAAAAAGAATATTGTATAAAAAATTATCTGATTACACAGAAAACTCATCAACCCACTTATTTTTTTAAATGTATGGAAGATGGAAGAAAGGAAAGGTAATAGAGGATGAAAATAATAGTATGGGATAGTGTTGGAAAACTGTCAGGAGTCTGAAAGATCAGAATGGACTGAGGCTGACAAGAAAAACAAAGAACAGGATTCAATAGAGCTAAACTGGTTAAATCTCTATGTGGGAAAATGATACTTGTAATTTTTAATAATTGTATCACTAACAGCAGAGCTAGAAGGAATATACACAGATACATAGACAGAGTTAGAGTTAGAGGGAATAACATAAAAAATTAAAAGATAATAAAAAGGAGTGCATTGGGTGAAAAAGGAAAAGAGAGATAGAATAGTGTAAATCATTTCACAGGAAGAGGTGCAAAAGACATATTATTGTGGAGGGGAAGATGGAGGGTAGGCAATGAGTATCACTTGAATCTTACTCTCATCAGTATTGGATCAAAGAAGGAATCATATACACAATCAGTTAAATATAAAAACTTATCTTATCCAACAGGGAAGTAAGAGGGGAGGAGATTTGAGTACAGTGCAGGGAGGTGGGAGTAGGAAGGAACTAATAAAAGGAAGGTTACATCAGAGGAGTTGGCAGACAGAAGCAAACATTGGTGAAAAAGTTTGGGGCAAAAGAAGAAAGAAAACCAAAAGGAGGAAGAATAGGATGGAGAGAAATTCACAAGTAGTCATTATAACTGTGAATGTGAATGGGATGAACTCTCCCAGAAAATGGAAGTTAATAGCAGAGTATCAAAAAACAGAATCCTACAATATGTTGTATACAAGAGACACATTTGAAGTGGAAAGATACACAGAGAGTAAAAATAACAAGCTGGAGAAAAATCTATTATGCTTTAGCTGAAGATAAAATAAAAAGCAGTGTAGGATTCCTGATCAAAGACAAAGTAAAAGCAAAAATAGACCTGATAAAATGAGATAAGGAAGGAAAATATATCTTGCTACGAAGTACCATACACAATGAAGGAATATCAATGCTAAATGTATATGCACCAACTGGCATAGCATCCAAATTCTTAAAGAAGTTAAGTGAGTTATAGGAAGAAGTAGGCCAAAAAACCTATACTAATAGGGGACCTGAATGGTTCCCTCTCAGAACTCAAAATCCAACCCCAAAATAAGCAAGAAAGAAATTAAGGAGGTAAATAGAATATTAGAAAAGTTAGATATGATAGATTTTTGGTGAAAACTGAATAGGAACAAAAAGGAATATAGATTTTTCCCTCAATAATACATGGCATCTACACAAAAATAAACCATGTAACAGGGCATTAAAAACCTCAAAATCAAATCTAAGAAATATAATTGAGAGGAGAAATGGAGGAGAATCAAAATGACATGCCAAAAGGAAACATTTTTGCATAGCTCTCCCAGAATACCTCCTCAACACAGCCTAAAAAATGAGCCAGAATGAATTCTGATCGGGAACTAAAAAATTATGGTGAATCATTTTTCTAGCTCAGCACAATCTAGAAAGATAGAGAGAGAAGTCTGCAGACACTGGTGTGAGGGCTGGTTAGGAACTCAATGTGGTGAAAATAACAGCAGAATCAGGACTGAGTGAGAGTATTCCAGCATCTAGGTATCAAAAGAAAATCTAGATAGAATACCAGGGCAGAAAATACCAAAAAAGGGTGCTATCTGGCAGCTCTGTCATTCATTACCCAGTTGAAGATCATCCATCCAAGTCAGAGAGGAATGCCCATGACTGAATGTGGAGCCCTCACAAATTATAGAAATTTATCCATGTATTTCTGAGCATAGGAATAGAGAAGTGACATTTCTGATCTTTAGCCAAACACATAATCTTGCAGAGGAAAAACAATAGCAGGACACTAATTCCAAAGGGAAACCTGCAATTCATTTGGTCTAAACTCTAGAACCTCCTAGTATACTAACAATGACAGATTCCAGCAAAAGTCTTTTGAAACTCATCCACACACACAAAAAAAAAATGCAAACCTTGGTCAGGAACTTGTAGAGGTCAGACCAGAAAGTCAATAAAGAGGTAGATCTCTTCTAGGTTTAGATCATTTTGTAATCTCTGAAAACTTTCAGGCCCTAAACTGAATTGTAAAAGTAGCCCAGGACAGACATTCTCCCCTAAGCCCAAAAGTAAGCAGAGAACAACACTAACATTAAATTCGAAGTCAAGAAGTAGGCTAGAAGAATGAGCAAACAAACAAACAAAAAACCTGACCATAAACAGCTAATATGGCGACAGGGAAGCTCAAACAACAAAGAACCAAACAAAAAAATGAAGACAATGACTTAAAAACATCTATAAGGAAAGCCCCATAGGGCAGCGAAGTGGTGCAGTGGATAGAGCACCAGCCCCGAGGTCAGGAAAACCTGAGTTCAAATCTGACCTCAGACACTTAAAACCTTCCATCTGTGTGACTCTGGGCAAGTCACTTAACTCCAATTGCCTCTGAAAAAAGAAAGAAAGAAAGAAAGTCCCACAGAGAAAAAAAATGCAGGTTGAATAAAAGTTCAAAAATTCCTTGAAGAATTAAAGAAAGATCTAAAGAAAGAGATATTCAAAAGAGCAAAATATGATTTTAAAAGCCAAAAACAAGCAATAGAAAAAAAAAACTGATGAAAGAAAAGAGATTAGAGAAAGCTAAAAAAAAATCAACAACTTGATAAAGAGATAACATTAGTAAAGAAAATAACACATTAAAATTATAACTAGCCCATGTGAAAATTAATGACGCTATGAAACATTCAGAAATATAAAACAAAATCAAAAGATTGAAAAAATAAAAGAAAATATGAAATGTCTCACAGAAAAAAAAAAAACCCACTGAGGAATAGCAAGATTGGTAAGTGAAACAGATTAGGTATAAAATATACAGAAATGAATGAGCATGGCAACCTAGGGTTTTTGAAAGCCAGAGATCCCATCCACTGGAACAAGAATTCAGTATTTGACAAAAACTGTTGGGGGAATTATTAAGTTATCTGGGAGAAACTAGGTATATGTCTTTGTAAATAAAAGTATTAAATGAAAAAAAAATAAATATACTGATGGACAAACTATAACTGATCCAGATTCATATTGTAATCTGGCAAATAGATATTCTTTATCCACTTAGTTTTTCCAAGATAGATTCAAAATGGGTCCCAATTTAGGCACAAAGGCTTATATCATAAGGAAATTAGTGGATGGTAGAAGAAATTATTTGTCAGATCTATTAATAGGGGAAGAGTTTATGACTAAACAAAGAGACGGAGAAGTTCAAAGGAGATCAAACAGATACTTTTGATTGTGTAAAATTAAAATGCTTTGCACAAACAAAACAAATACGGCAAAAATTAGAAGCAGAAAATTGGAGGAAGGGGAATTTTGTAGCAAATTTCTTTGACAAAAATGCCATTTTTTCAAATATATAGGGAATTGAGTCAAATTTATAAGAATAAGAGCCATTCTATTGATAAATTGAAAAAGGATATAAATAAGCAGTTTTCAGAGGAATAAATCAAAGATATCAGTAGCCATATTTTTAAATGCACTAAATGACTAATAATTAGAGAAATGTAAATTAACACAACCATCTCACACTCATAAAATTGACTAAGATGACCAAAAAAAAAAAAAAAAAGGAAAATGACAATACTGAATGGGATGTGAGGAAATAGATACACTAATAAACTGTTGGTGGAGCTGTGAACTAGTCCAACTATAAGGGAAAGCATTTTTGAGCTATGCTCAAAAAAAATTAAACTGCATATATCTTTTGACCCATCAATACTCCTATACCATACTAGGTCTATACTCCATAAAGATCAAAGAAAGAGGAAAAGCACAAATTTGTATACACACACACACACACACACACACACATATATATATATATATATATATGATGTTTTAACAGTTTTTTTTTTGGAGTAGCAAAGAATTGGAAACTGATGGGATGCCCATTCTTATAGTATAGGAATGTGATGTAATGCTATTGTGCTCTAAGAAATGATGAAAGGAATGGTTTCAGAAAAATTCAGGAAGATTTGCATTTGTCAGTCATTCAGTAGATTCTGACTCTTCATATTTTCATAGGTTTTCTTGGCAAAGATAATGGGATTGATTTGACATTTTTCCTCTCCAATATGTCCCCATTTAACAGATAAGTAATTGAGGCAAACAAGGATTAAGTGACATGCCTAAGGTCACATAGCTAGCAAATATCTGAGGATGGATTTATATTCAAATCTTCCTGTCTCTAGACCCAGAGGTCTATCCAGTACAGTAGTTAAGATTTATGCAAAGTGAAATAAGCAGAATGAAGAGAAGAATTTGTATAACAACATTACAAGAATAATTAAATTTTGAAAGACTGATAAATACAATGACCACGCATA
This sequence comes from Myrmecobius fasciatus, assembly GCA_023553655.1. Taxonomy (NCBI): domain Eukaryota; kingdom Metazoa; phylum Chordata; class Mammalia; order Dasyuromorphia; family Myrmecobiidae; genus Myrmecobius; species Myrmecobius fasciatus. Next base: position 353,073 of record JAJPUD010001367.1, read on the forward strand.
GTTCCAAAGAATTCATGATGAAACATGCTTTCCACCTCTAGAAAGAGAAGTTTTGGTCTCAGAGTGCAGATTGAAACATTATCTTTTATCACTTTCTTTTTCTTACTTCTTTAAATATGGGTAATGTGGAAATGTGTTTTGCATGTCTGTACATATTTGCAATGGGTTTTCTTTTTCTTATATTCTCAATGTGTAGGATAAGAAGTAAGAGGAGATAATTTGGAACTGAAAATAAAATAAAATTGAATTGTTTTTTAAAAAAGGAAAAGATCTGTAATTGCTCAAAGGTTTAGCCTGTCAATCCACTTTGGAAAAACTAAGTGGATAAAGAATATCTATTTGCCAGATTATTATATGAATCTGGATCAGCTATAGAGTTTGTCCATGAGTATATTTATTTTTTTCATTTAATACTTTTATTTACAAAGACATATTATGGTAAATAGTTTTCTTACTCCATTCTTCAAAACTGCTTTTATAGGTGGTGGTTGTACTTCAAGTCTAATGGTTTTGATATAGAAGTTTACTTCTTAAGCAGCTGATGTCTTACTATAAAGAAAGGTGCAGCAAAGCCCGATCCAAAGAACACAGTCATTGCCAGCAATTGCCATTTGTTTTGGGCAGGTTCTTTCCTGGGCCCTCCTCATAGTGCCTCCTGCAAACCAAGTTGGTGGAGAACCTATGCAAGCTTTGCCCCAACATGTTGCTGCCAAGATCTCCATGATAACTGTCCATCAGTATATTTATTTGTAGTACAGACCAATAACTTGGATCCAGAGTTGAACAATATTAAAAGGTGGGCTAGATAGCATTTGGGAAAATGTAAAACTATTTTAATGACTTCAAGCCTCTCTCTTCAATTCACCTACTTCTGCCCTCTGACACTTTAACACTCCAACACTGTAGTTCAGGACCTCATTATGGGTCTACCTGCTTCACTTTTCTCCCTGTTCTAGTCTATCCTCCATTCAACCACTGAAGTGATTTTTCTAAAATGCATATCCCACACGTACCCCCAACCCAACAAACTCCAGTGACTCCCCATCATCTCCATGATCAGATACAAAATGATCAATTTGGTATTCAGAGCCCTTCACGATTTGGACTGCTCCTACTTTTCCAATGTTTTTAAACTTTAAACCCACCCCCAATACTTGGATTCCAACAGCATTGGCCTATTTGCTGTTTCACAAGCAAGACAAACACTGCATCTCTCAGGTCTGGACATTTTCTTTTTTTTTTATTAAAGCTTTTTATTTGTATAACATATATATGGGTAGTTCCCCAACA
>JAJPUD010001367.1:359362-448878 GCA_023553655.1 Myrmecobius fasciatus
TCTTGCTGCTGAACTTTGTTGGTAATATATAAAAATGCTGATGATTTATGTGGATTAATTTTGAATCCTGCCACTTTGCTAAAGTTGTGAATTGTTTCTAGTAGTTTTTTAGTTGAGTCTCTAGGGTTCTCTAAGTATACCATCATGTCATCTGCAAAGAGTGATAATTTGGTTTCTTCATTACCTACTCTGATTCCTTTTATCTCTTTTTCTTCTCTTATTGCTAAAGCTAACATTTCTAATACAATATTAAATAGTAATGGTGACAATGGGCAGCCTTGTTTCACTCCTGATCTTATTGGGAATGGTTTTAGTTTGTCTCCATTACATATGATGCTTGCTGATGGTTTTAAATAGATGCTACTGATCATTTTAAGGAAAAGCCCATTTATTCCTATACTCTCTAGTGTTTTTAATAGGAAAGGGTGTTGGATTTTATCAAAGGCTTTTTCTGCATCTATTGAGATAATCATATGGTTTTTGTTAGTTTGGTTATTAATATAATTAATTATGCTGATAGTTTTCCTAATATTGAACCAGCCCTGCATCCCTGGTATAAATCCTACTTGGTCATAGTATATTATCCTGGGGATAACTTTCTGTAATCTCATTGCTAATATCTTATTTAAAATTTTTGCATCAATATTCATTAGGGAAATTGGTCTATAGTTTTCTTTCTCTGTTTTCACCCTACCTGGTTTAGCTATCAGCACCATATCGGTCTCATAGAAGGATTCTGGCAGTATACCTTCTATCCCTATTTTCTCAAATAGTTTGTGAGGTATTGGAATTAATTGTTCTTTGAATGTTTGGTAGAATTCACATGTAAATCCATCTGGCCCTGGAGATTTTTTCTTAGGGAGTTGGTTAATAGCTTGTTCTATTTCTTTTTCTGATATGGGGCTATTTAAATAATTTATATCCTCTTCTGTTAACCTGGGCAATCTATATTTTTGTAGATATTCCTCCATTTCATTTATATTATCAAACTTACTGGCATAAAGTTGGGCAAAGTAACTCCTAATTATTGCTCTAATTTCCTCTTCATTGGAGGAAAGTTCTCCCTTATCATTCTTGAGACTAACAATTTGATTTTCCTCTTTCCTTTTTCTTATCAAATTAACTAAAGGCTTATCTATTTTGTTGGTTTTTTCATAGAACCAACTCTTAATTTTATTTATTAACTGAATAGTTTTCTTATTTTCAATTCTATTAATTTCTCCTTTTACTTTTAGAATTTCCAATTTGGTGTTTAATTGAGGGTTTTTAATTTGTTCTTTTTCTAGTTTTTTTTAATAATAAGCCCAATTCATTGATCTTTTCTTTCTCTATTTTATGCAAGTAAGCATCTAGAGATATAAAATTGCCCCTTATAACCGCTTTAGCCGTATCGCACAAATTTTGGTATGTTGTCTCCTTATTGTCATTCTCCTGCATGAAATTATTGATTGTGTCTATGATTTGCTCTTTCACCCATTCATTCTTCAGGATTAGATTATTTAATTTCCAATTAACTTTTGGTTTATTTTCTCCTGGCCTTATATTGCATGTGATTTTTATTGCATCATGATCTGAAAAGGATGCATTTACTATTTCTGCCTTTCTGCATTTGATTTTGAGGTTTTTATGGCCTAACACATGGTCAATTTTTGTATAGGTTCCATGGACTGCTGAGAAAAAAGTAAACTCCCTACTGTCTCCATTCAACTTTCTCCATAGATCTATCATACCTAACTTTTCTAACAATTGGTTTATCTCCCTAGTTTCTTTCTTGTTTATTTTGTGGTTTGATTTATCTAATTCTGAGAGAGCAAGGTTGAGATCCCCCACTAGTATCGTTTGGCTGTCTATTTCTTCTTGCATCTCTCTTAATTTCTCCCCTAGGAATTTGTGTGCTATTGCACTTGGTGCATATATATCTATGGTACCCTTTAATAAAATATAGTTTCCTTCCTTATCTCTTTTGATTAGATCTATCTTGGCTTTTACTTGATCTGAGATAAGGATTGCTACCCCTGCTTTTTTTTTGTTCACCTGAAGCATAATATTTTCTGCTCCAGCCGTTTACCTTCATCCTATATGTGTCACTATGTTTTAGATGTGTTTCTTGTAGACCACATATTGTGGGATTCTGGTTTTTAATCCAGTCTGATATCCGCTTTCGCTTTATGGGACAGTTCATCCCATTCACATTCACAGTTAGAATAACTAATTCTTTATTTCCTGCCATCTTATTTACCCAAGTTATGTTTTCCCCTTTCCTTTCCCCTTTCTCCCTTCCCCCCTCCTCAGTACTTTGCTTTTGATGACCCCCTCCCCCAAACAATACTCCACCCTTTAGATCCCCTCCCCCTGTTTTTACTCCTTTTCCCTGATTCTTCTATTTTCCCTTCTATTAGTTTGTCCTTTACTTTTCCTCCTTTCCCTCCCACTTCCTTCTAGCAACAGACAAGTTTCTATGTGAAATCGAATGTCTGATATACACTTTTAGAGCCCAACCTGATGAGAGTAAGATTTACACAATGCTCATCTCCCTCCCCTCTTTCTCTCAATTATATTAGGTTTTCTTTGCCTCTTCAAGTGATTTTACCTTGTTTTTACCTCCTTTTTTTTTTAGATCTTATTTTATCACTTTTCCCCTCTTTTCCCCAGTATGACAATCTTTTCCCCTCTAGTTCTCTTTTTCATATTATCAAAGTAAAATCAAATTATACCCCTATTCTTTAAGGATACCCCTAGTAGCGATATAGTTCTTGAGAGTTCTTTCCTTTTTACCTTTTTACGCTTCTCTAGAGTTCTGTGTTTGGAGGTCAAATTTTTTGTTCAGATCTGGTCTTTTCATTAGAAATAGGTGAAATTCTCCTGTATCATTAAATGACCATCTTCTTCCCTGGAAGATGATGCTCATTCTAGCTGGATAGCTTATTCTTGGCTGTAATCCAAGTTCTTTTCCCTTTCGGAATATCTGATTCCAGGCCCTTCTATCCTTCAATGTGGAAGCTGACAGATCCTGTGTAATTCTAATGACAGTTCCTCGGTATTTGAACTGTTTTTTTCTAGCAGCTTGTAATATCTTTTCCTTGGTGCAATAGTCCTAAAATTTGGCCACGATATTCCTTGGGGTTTTAATTTTGGGGTCTCTTTCAGGAGGTGATCGGTGGATTCTTTCAATACCAACTTTGCCTTCTGATTGTAAAACATCAGGGCAATTCTCTTTCATGATTTCCTGGAAGATAGCATCAAGGTTCTTTTTTTCATCGTGACTTTCAGGGAGTCCAATAATTCTTAAATTGTCTCTCCTGGATCTGTTTTCCAAGTCAGTTGTTTTTCCTAGGAGATATTTCATATTTTCTTCTATTTTTTCATTTTTTTTGTTTTTGTTTGACTGATTCTTGAAGTCTTATTGAGTCATTCATTTCAATTTGTTCAATTTTAATTTTTAAGGTATTATTTCCTTCAGTTATCTTTTTTAGGTCCTTTTGTAACTGGCCAATTGAATTTTTTGGTTCATTGCATTCTTTTTCCATTTTGCCAATTTTATTTTTCAGTGAATTGTTATCTTTTTCCAATTCACTAATTTTATTTTTCAGTGAATTGTTGTCTTTTTCCAATTCACCAATTTTGTTTTTCAGTGAATTGTTGTCTTTTACCAATTCACTATTTTTATTTTCCAGTGAGTTGGCGACTTTTTCCAATTCACCAGACTTATTTTCCAGTTTTTCACATCTCTGTTGCAGGGTGATGTTTCCTTCTTGCACTGCTCTCAGTTTATTTCCCCAATCTTCTTCTAGCTCTCTTTTGAGATTCTTTATGCAATCTTCCAGGTAAGCTTTCTGAAAGGGAGACCAGTTTAAGTCCACCTTTGTGGCTTTATCTGGGATTATTTTCAGAATCTCAGGATCTGGGGACTGCTCTAGTTTCTCTCCGTAAAAGCTGTCTATGGTGAGAGCTCTCTTCTTCTTGCTCATGATGGTTAGCTGAGGTATCAGTCACCAGCAGGGAATTCTGCAGCCTCAGCAACAGCAGAGGCAGCAGTGGCAGCAGCAGCAGACGGGATTTCAATTTGCCCTGGGGCTGTTTGCCGGGTTGACTTCCAGTCTGGGCCTGATCTGGCTAGATCCGCACTAGGACCACACTTTCAGCTGCTCTCAATCCACCCTTTATCAAAGGTAGATCTGCCAAAGCACCTGCCCACAAGCAGAGTAAAGTGGCCCAAGGGTTTCCCAGGGACTTTCTGGCAGCCTAAAATCTTCTGGTCCGTCCCAGCCCCAGACTTGCACCCCGGCTGCGCACTGGTGTCTGAGAGCCGGGAGCTGCTCGATCCCCCGCCCGTCTAAAACTGACCTCAGAAGTTCTTTCAAAGTAGATATTTGATAGAAGTGTGTTGCAGTCCAAGTGTTTGGTGAAGCCCTCACTCCAGAACCAGTTCAGAGGCTCAGTTTGTCTGTGTCTGAGGGAAGGTCTCAGGAGCTTACAGAGAACGCTGTCTGCAGTTCGCCATCTTGGCTCCACCCCCCCCCTACCCTGGACATTTTCTTTGGTTGTATCTCTTGTATTCAGAATGCTCTCCTTTCTCAATTCTATCTACTGGCTACTCTGACTTTAAGTTCCATTTAGAATCTCATCTCTTATTGGAAGGTTTCCCAAGTCTTTTTTGTTCTAGTGCCTTCTCTCTGTAAATAATTCCCTCTTTATACTGCATATTGCTTGCTTTGTATATATTTGCTGCCATCTTGTCTCCTCCATTAGATTGTAAGCTCCTTAAGGGCAAGGACTTTCTTTTGCCTCCTTTTATATCTCTAACATTTAGCACAGTGCCTGACAATAAATACTGATTGATTGATACTTGTGTTTATGCTTGTTCACCTGCTTATTTTTCAGCATCAGCTACTTGTTTAAATAGACCAATTTGAACCAGTCCCATACCATAATGATTTCTCATTGTATTCTTTTCATTTGGTGTTAATTTTGATCACTGCTTTCATAAAGTGATGATCAGACTGTACACTGATGGCTAATTTGGAAATGACTACCATATTTGAAATTAGTTGTTTCCTCTCTATTAAAGTATGATCAATTTAATTTTTATGACACTTTGTAGTTTGCCACGTCCAACTGATGGAATGTCTTAAAGAAAGTCTTCAAACTATATAAGCATAAGGCTTATAGATCAATTCATAAACATAAGGACTTACTATATATCAGATACTCTGCTAAGCCTTGGAAATACAAGAAAACAGAAAAAACAGTCCTTGTCTTCAAATATTTTACATTTTTAAACTTAAATTTAAAACCTTTAAGTTTTCATCTTAAAATACATGAATAAGTATATGTAAAAAATACAGGACAGATTCCAGGTAATATCAGAGGCTAAGCCTTTGGATTCTCCCATTTCTTTTTACTAAATCATGTTTTTCAACATCTTGCTTTTTAATGCTTCCCCTTTTGCTGCAGTCTTTAAGTTTTAAATTACATGTTGATTTAATTGGGAAGAGGATAGCTTATCAAGATTTTCATAGAATTTCTCCATTCTCATCCTCTGCAGCAGATTGTTGCCATATAAATTGCAGTTATTTTCATGATGGCATTTTTATAAATGCTTGTCATAATCACTGAAAGATGACAAAATATGCCATAAAGTTATATTCCTTATTGTGTTTGGACATAAGATGAGACCTCTCTAAGGAGAATATGTGAGTTGTCTTTATATTTACCTGCAATTTTTCTTTTATTCCAAGACTAATATAGGTTTGTTCTTCCAGTTTGTAACTGGACCCACATACTGGTCACTGTTTAAGGATTTCATCGTTAGGGTTACAATAGTTAATTATTTGTAGATGATCTAAAAATTGGGCAATTCTTAGCATTATCAGTCCCTCTTTCCAGACACCAACTCATTTTTCAGTCTGTTTATTTTGTCTCTCTCATCTTCCATTTGCCATCTATTATTCACTGTCCTATTTCCTGACTATTCTGATGGCTACAGCAAAGTGAGCACTGGGTTTGAAGAAAGCCCAGTTCTACCACTTAATACTCATCTAGCCATAGGCAAGATATAGCTTCTCAGAGTCTCAATTTCCTCATCTGTAAAACTAAGATGACAATACTCATGCTCTCTTTTAGAGGTTCACTATGAGTAAAGGAGTTTATAAATTATAAAACATTAAGTAAATATGAACTAGTATTATAATCCATTTTGGGATCTTTGGACTTGGCACTGGGGGAATTGATGAGAGATTAGGAGGACTCCTCAAATATCATTGGTCTTCTCCCTGAAGAACACAAATACTGTAAGTAGAGAATCAGAAATTATACTGGCTGTGTGCAAAGAAGGGAAATAAGGCCCCTCTTGAGTAATTGGTTTCCAATGGGTATAAGGAGGAAAAAAAATCTTTTAGACAGGCGCAGGGTTTTGGCTGAAATTCAGCCACATACCTATTCTAAGCTGAGTTTGGGTATAACCCTAATAATTATAGTTACTCTTTAGAAAAAGAGCCCAAGAGGTTCACCTGGAGATTTTTTCCAGATGTAAGCAGGTATGTGAGAAGCGCAATAATGAAGATGTAAACCGGATGAGGCCATTTTGTGCCTCTATGCACTTCTCTCCAATAGCTTGAATGTTAGGAGGAGATGTTCTCGCAGCAATCATAAGGATGATGCAACCCAGCCATCTAACGAACACCAGATGCTGGCCTAGCCTTACAATCTGTAGTGTTAAAAGAGAAGGGGGTGGGGGACTTGAAGTCTGAGTGCCTTTGCAGTTATCAATCTGTCATGAATTGTAATCAAACCAAAATACACCTCTTTATTCTATCAGGTCTTGGGATAGGTAGATCATGTGCAATGCAGATCTGCTCTGTGAATGGCCGAAAGCCCTTAAGACTCACACCCCACATTTATCTCAGCGCCTCATTGATAGAGTGACTCTGTTAAGGCTGATATGATGGTCAAACACGTGTTCTAAGTTTTCTGCCTCTTGGGAGTAGGAGAGCAAGGAAAGGTTAGCTGGATCAGGTGTGCCAGAAACTAAACATTTGGGTAAACACACTTTGTGTCTTGTATGACAGATACTATCCCTCTCAGCCTTTCTTCCTCTTTCTAATATAAATTCTGTGTAACAATAAGAAACCACTACTGGGCTCACAGAGGTTGGGGTGCTCTTGTCCACTACCTTCTCCATGAAAAGGACCCAGACATGCTTCTGGACTGGGTTCAAACCTGAGAGAGTTCTGTCTCTAATGGGAGGGATATCCAAGCTCACCATTTTTCTCCCACTCTGGCTGCTGAAATCCCCATCTCAGCTTCTTATAGGCAAATTGTTTAAAGTTCCCTATTACATTCATATTTAGGTTTTTCTTTAAAGGTATAGTTTAAAGGTATTCGCCGTATGAATCAATTATGGGATAGATATTCATTTCCTATACACAAAAGGAACAATAAATACAGAACACTCACAATCTACATCTGACAAAAATAAGATTCAATACCAACCTATAAACACTGATACTTAAACCTGATTAGGCCATAAAAAAGTTTACAAGACTGTTGATCGAGCATTATACATTCACCTCAGTGCTACACTGTCCAACAACTCTTGGTATATGTTTGCTAATAAAAAGATCCAGGTTTAGACTAATTCTATTCTTGTGACCAGTCACCTCTGATGAAGAAATCCCTTTTGACACATGTTAACTTCAGTCTTTGACAAACCTCCAGATCTCTTGAACTCAAAAGATTCTTCTAAGTTTAGAGCCATATATCTATGAAAAATATTCATTTATCTGAGATTAGGTGAATAAAAACAAAAGTAGAAAATGGCCCAAGTGGGGCAGCTAGGTGGAGCAGTGGACAGAGCACCAGCCCTGAAGTCAGGAGGACCTGAGTTCAAATCTAGTCTCAGACACCTAACATTCCCTAGCTGTGTGACCCTGGGCAAGTCACTTAACCCCAATTGCCTCAGCAAAAAGCAAAAAAAAAAAAAAAAAAAAAAAAAGAAAAAGAAAAAAGAAAGAAAGAAAGAAAAAGAAAAAAAGAAAAGAAAAAGAAAATGGCCCAAGTGTAAGCTTGCCTCATTGAGTCTGTCTGCATTATCTAATATGTTGATGATGTTGCTGTAATATCAAGGCAGAGAAGGGCTACCTCTTCCCCACCCCTCATAAGAAGTCAGCTGGATATTCAGTCTCTTCTTGCTGTTAAGGATATGGAAAGGACAAAGGGACCATCCAGAGTTTGCCATTAAACACCAAAATGCAAGGTTCTTTTAAATGTTGGTCAACTTGTGACTTTAAGTAATCAAGGAATTAATTATTTCCTACAAACCAAAATTCTAAGTCCTATTTTCTCTGGAATCCTCAGAAATTTCTAGAGGACAGCTAGGCACACAATTCCTAAAATGGCACCTACAAGTCAATCCCACTTCTTTTATGCCAGAATAAATAATTTGTTTCTTTCCATGGTGTTTAAAATTACAGAACTAAATTTAGCCATACTAAAAGAAAAACAAATTCCCCCAGAATAAAACTCCCTGCAGGAGTACAGTATTATTAGCCCCTGTAAAATAAAGCTAATCACTTTATAGTATTCAAGAACCAATAAATAAATTATAGTAAATATAAAGAAATTATAAATAAATAATCTGTAAAGAGGCTGAGACTAGTGAATCACTTAACTTTTGGAGTTTTGAGTACAATATAGCTTAAACCCATTTGAGTCCAGCCTCAGTATCATGAGGTCATAGAAAGTGGAAGCTGCCAATGTCTAAGACCAAGTGAAGCAGCTCTGGTTGTAATAATGAAGCAAGTTAAAGCTTTCATGCTGATAAGCAGTGAGATCAGGTCTAGGAGTAGCTGGTGTGCTTCTAACTGGTGAAAAAGAATGAAAGAAACAAGAAGACTCAAGAAAAAGAAGGAAGGGAAGGGAAGGGAAGGGAAGGGAAGGGAAGGGAAGGGAAGGGCGAAAAAAGCGAGGGGGGGGAATTCTAGATGTCCTAGAGACATTTCAAGCTGCACATGTCCGAAACAGAATTTGTTACCTTTGTCCCAAACCTATCCCTCTTCCAAACTTCTTTATTTCTGTCAAAGATGTGATCATTAATTCATTCAGGGTTTCAAGTTCACAATCTTGGCATTATTCTTGACTCCTCAGTCATTTTCACCACATATATCCCATCATTTGCCAAATCTTGTTGTTTCTTACTCCTTAGCATCTCCTGCATCTGATTCCCCATTTCTGCTCATAAAGTCACCATCTCAATTCTCCTGGAATTGGAATTTCCAATTTGCCCTGGATTGGCACAACAAACAGCCTTTTAATTGTCTTCCAAGTCTACAGTCTATCTTTACTCATCTTTCCACATCAGATTTGCCAAAAAAAGATTTTTTTTGAAACAGTGATCTAATATCAATTGTCCCTAATTAATAAACTCTATTGGCTCCCCATTATCTATAGAAATAGCTTTTAAAGCCATTCATGTATAACCTCAACTTTCTTTCCTGCCTCATTGCATAATTAATCTTTTTCCTACCAGCTCTGATCCAGCCAAATGAGCTTTCTCTATTTTTCTTACACATGCCACTTCATCTGCCATTTCTGTGCAGCTGCATTATCTGTCTCTGATATTCAAAGAATGTCCCCCAATATATGGAACAGTGGATAGAGTTCTAAGCCTGGAGTAAGAAACCTGAGTTTGACTCCTGCCTCAGACACAAACTAGGTGTGTGACCTTGGACAAATTACTTAAGTCTTTGTTTACCTGTTTCCTCAACTACAAATTGGAGGTAACAGCATTTATTTCCCAGGGTTGTGGGGAAAATCAAATATTTGTAAAATGTTAGCATAGTTTCTGGTGCATAGTAGGCACCACATAAATGTTTATTCTTTTCCTTCCTCCCCAATCCTACCTTCTCCTCAAAAAAAACCCCTCTCTTTTTTCAAGATGCAGCTCAGATGCAGCACTATCTTCTACGTGAAATCTTTCTTATTATCCCAACTGCTATTACATTCCCTAACTACCCCAAATTTACTATTTGTATTTATTCTATATATAGTTTTATAAATGCTTGTTTCCTTACCCATTAGAATGTAAGCTCTTGAGAGCAAGGATTCATTGCTTGTATCCCTAGCACTTATCATACAGTAAATGCTTAATAAATATCTGTTGATTGATTGTGTCTAATATACTATTGATTACTTAGTACATTTTTAAACAAATACGGAGGTTGATTGCTTCCCTGTCTTGAAGATCTTGTCAAGTTCTTGTTCAAATGGAAATATAGGTCAGAATTGATCAAAGGGAAGGAGGGAAAGGAATGACATGTGCAAGACAGACAAACAAACAGAAGAACAGGTGGAGAGATAGACATCCAGAGAGAGAGAGAGAGAGAGAGAGAGAGAGAGAGAGAGAGAGAGAGAGGGAGGGAGGGAGGGAGGGAGACAGAGACAGAGAGACAGAAGAAAGAGAGAGAGGAAAAAGAGAGAGACCCAGAGACTCAAGAGACTTAGAGACAAAAACAGAGATAGCAGATAGAGAGACACAGCTCTGATAGCACATTAATAACAGTTTTCCATAGGCTCCTAAGAGGTCTATTTCATTGTGACACTTATCTAGTGATTTGAATGGTCTCTGGATGTCCTAAGAATCTAACCAGGTCTTGTCATAAGTAAACTCTCATAGTGGCTTCATGATACTCCTACGTTTCCTTTGTACCAGGGATGACTTACAAAATAGCTCTGGCCCCATAGTCATTTTTGGTTCAGATTTTTATTTTTTAAATTGAGCCTATTTAAGGTTCCTGGCCTATAGTATCTTATTAAGCATCTTCTTAAAAGTGGCAATACTGTAAATAATGAAAAATTTTGAATGGAATAATATGGAGAGTAAAGATATACATATATATATAGGGTGGGTGTATGTATATATATGTATATATACATGTTTGTGTTTATATATTTATATATATATGTATACATATATATATATATAAATAAGCTAGCATATTCCCTCTGAGGTTGTCTCCTATTTATACTATTATATCTTGCACTTACTTGTTTGCATGTCATCTGCCCCATTAAAATGTGAGCTCCTTAAGCTCAGGGACCATGTTTTTGCATTTCATTGGGTCATTCTGGAAATTTCTCCTTTCCCGAAAGTCTAGGATGCTGCTAGAATGAGCAGCATCATTCATCTTCGAAATTCCAAGAACTAAATGAAGGACCAAATGAGCTGTGTGTGTGTGTGTGTGTGTGTGTGTGTGTATGTGTGATACCCCATAGGTTTTTGTCCTACTGCAACTCAGAAATTTGAAACTTAAGAACCCCGTTAGCCTCTGCCTTGCCCACAGGTGTATCCCAGTACTTCTAGTTTCCTTTAAGTATTTTTCTAAGAACTGGTCCAAGCAAAGAATTGCAGTTATTCTATTTCCATGCTTCTGAACACCATGTACAATGACAACTGACTACCCATATTTGAAGCTCTGTTAAAGGAAGAGGTCTCAAGGAAGTAAAAAGCCAGAAACATTTCTTTACAAAGGAATTTTATTGCATAACTCTTCATAATACAATAGGCATAAGAAAAGCTTTTGTCCACTGAACATTTTATAACATTTTTTGAAAAGTTTATAGTATTTAGAGGGGGGAAATGTTATTACAAATCTACTTAAGGCAAAAATATTTGATTCAACAATTCAATAAATTCAATTCAACAAGTAACTATTGAGTGCCTTCTAAGTGTAAGGCACTGTCCTAGGTACTAGAAGATACAAAGATGAAGATACAATCCCTTCCCTCCTTTACATCTCTTTCTCCCACTATTCATATTTAAAGAAACACATTTCAAATAAAGTAACAATATGGAAGACTATTGTAAAATACATTCTCAACCTGCTACATCATTTGGATTCAGATTTTAAAAGCATAAAAGAAGTGCAAAGTTAATAGAAATGCTCTCATAAGGCAGTATTTTATCTATCATTGCTCTCTCAAGATCCCTTCTTCATGACCACAAGCAGAGCAATGTTTTTACTCTATATTATGAACAGGGTCCGGCATGAAATCTCTCTTGCCCTGCACCATGCTGTAATGCATGGAAGGAGAGCACAATGAATTTCCTATTTTTCATGGTATAACTCCCACAGATCACATATGCCTCATTATATTGAGTCAGTTCACTGCATTTCATATCCTGTAAAAAATAAATCTAGTGCATGACAGCTAACATTATTGCTCATTGAAGTTTTAGTAATATATTTTTAACATAACACAGCAATATTCTGAAATTTGATAATACTAACCTAAAAGCAACATGGAATTAAAATACATGTACACAACCCACTTTTTTATTAATGGACATTAGTTTGGGTTTTTTTTTCCTTAAAAGTGACATTGGAAAATGCATTAAGAGAAAAATAGGCTTTTTTGGAAGAAAAAAAATTAAAGGAAGAGAATAATCCATTCCTAGGAAATGCTAAGCCTCACAAGGACAAAAGATGAAGAAACCAAGAGAGACGAGATCCTTTTTATTCTTTATCGTTCTCTACTAAAGTGCCATGGTAAATATCCAGTTAACATCTAGGCAGGTTTTTCTATATGCTAATGAGGAACTTAGCAGCTATTTTCAAACCACTTGGTACTTCTTATTACCTGGATGCTTGGACTTTCTCTGGATCTCTCAGAACAATAGATCATGGAGGGAGTGACTGGGAAGGTGAGACTCCACTCCCTGATTAGGAACCAACAGAGAAGAATTCATGAATATATGGCATATTTCCAGAGCTTGCCTAGGTTTTGGTCAACCTCAAAAGAGATCTCCAAGGAGGCCTAAATGTAGTAGATCTCTGAAATGGGGATAGAGGGCCAGGCAGCTATGGATAGGTCTATCTGAGTCCGGTTTATACCTCAAAGAAGAAAGAGGGACTCTTATGTGTTATCGAGCACAAGAAGGACAGCAACAGGATGGATGAGAAGACACTATATGGCCCATTTTGCAATAAAAAGGCAGCAGAATTTTAGGGACCTCTGATACATCTTAGGGACTCAGAACACAAATGCAATCAGCATGGACACTCAAATTTTCACTTGTTTTACTTTTTTTCTTTTTCCAGTGTTCCAAAGAATTATTTCCTTATTTTTAACTGAGTTCTTAAGAAGCAACATGGTACTTTTCATGAGTTTTTGTTCATTCCTTCCTTTTTAATTATTTATTTAAAATAAGAGTTGCTTTTTTAGAATTCAGGCCCCTTGTTTTAATTGCATTATTGATTATTAATTGGTAAAACTTAGATCTGGTATTGGTCAGCAAACATTCTAGACCACTGCACCATCAGGTGACATCACTCTGTCTTGTATTCCTGCTCCAACTTTATGCACAGCACCCCAATCTGACTAAATATTAAATTGCAAATGTGCAAGAATAAAACCAGCTCCTATTGTTAAACAAAGAAAAATTTTTGGCTCTCAGCCCCACTGTTTCCATGCCAATCTACTAAGGGAATCTACTCTCTACTCCTTTCCATTTAAATTGCTAAGCCTGAAACCTCTGAGCCTTTTAGGACCAGAAAAAAAAATGGTTTGAAAAAGGGAAATAATACAATAATACAAATATTTAGAGGCAGCTAGGCGGTACGATGTATTGAGTGATGGATTTGGAATCAGGGAAGACCTGAGTTTGAATCTTGCTTCAGACATTTACTAGATGTGTGACCTTGGCAAGTCAGCTAATCTTGCTTTGCCTCAAGTTTCCTCATCTGTAAAATGGGGACAATAATAGCACCTACTTCCCAGGGTTGTCATGACGGTCAAATGAATTAACATATGTAAAGCACTTTGCAAACCTTAAAGCACTACAAAAATGCTAGCTAATATTATTGTTATTTATATTAATTATGTAGCAATAGAGTGCTTTTGCCCTGAGGATTTCAATGTACTTTACAAATGCTTTAATTCCCATTTCACACATGGGGACACAGGCACAGATAAAGAAATGTTTAACACAGCAAACCACTGGCAAGCATGGGTCTGGAACCCAAGACACCTAATTCCTGACGTCCACAAATCCCTCTTGCACATTTCTAGAATAGCCTTGCACCCTTTTGTATGGTATGTACCCTCTTCAGGGTCTTGTTGTGTTGTTCCATGTTTTGCCTGCCCAGGCATGGTACACCAGGCAATGGTTCCAGTCTTCAATGTATCTCTTAGTTTTTCCACCATATCCCTTACTTTGGTTTGAAGCCTCCCATTCCCATTATTTTAATTTAAGTAGTTCAAATTTCCCAAACTGTTGCCTCAGTTGCAACTGGTGTTGAGTGTGGAAAGGAGGACTTATGAAAAGACCATGGCAGGTATTCTTCAATGTGAACCTTGAGCAAAATGGAGTCCAAAGGTCTTGCATTTCAATGTTTTTAGTGGAAAATAAAATAAAGTCCTGAAAGTGAGCTAATGTTTACTTCCCCTTTCCACAACAGTCTCCATACCCCCTCAGATCTGGCAGCAATTTCACATAAGGAAAGACTTTAGACCCTCACACCCTTTTAGTGGGAATAAACTGCCTTAGCTCAAACTTTCCACAAAACCTACAAATAGGGTAAAGGCATCACTCCATCCTTATCTTCAATAGATCCATATAAATACCCTACGGCCATCTGTCTTGCAGGTTTGAACTCACTACTCAGCCTCAGTTCTCTTCAAATTGCCTTGACACTGAAGTGCTCTAATTTAGAGTCTGGAGGTCAAATCACCAGCTCCTTCTTATTCAAGGGAGAGATTCTTTAAATCCACTTTTAAGAAAGTATTGCAGCTTAGTACTCAAATATCTAATGATAAGGCATTCTCAAAACTAGCTCTTTTCTCCAAATCTACATACAAATAGTTAAGAATATAATCAATAGCAAAATATACTCCTGGCTAAGGCCTCTCTGTTTAAGCAAAAGGAAGAGAAGGAAGAAAAAACCAATAGCACAAACTACCTTTCTATGTTTGAAAAATATAAATGCATATATGGAATAAGATAATAGTAGACAATTTTGATTTTTTTTCCCCAACTAACTGGTGAGATCATTGTTTCATATTGAATTTGATTCTACAGCTCCATTTTGCCAGTTTGGGCTGGGATGTTGATACTGTTGTCTTCGGTGTTACCATTCTCCGCAGGAGAGAAAGACAAGGAAGCAGAATTTATGCAGTATCTTTTGCCAGTTGGTCGAGGCCCATCATCAAAAACATGCCCAAGGTGAGCACCACACTGAAAGAGAAGATCAAAATATGAGGAAGAAATCTGTACAAAGCAGGCTCTGAGTTGTATTTCTATTAAATGGCTTAAATGGATGACTAGCCTAGAGTGGAATGATGGAAACCATCTTGGACCATTTCTAATCTACCTGTCAATAGCCGTGAGGATGGTTTTTGGCAGGCGTTGCACCACATGCTGAGAGCAAAAAAAAACAAAAAAAAAAAAAAAAAAAAAACACTCGAATTGTGCATATCAGAAATCATTTATGAGCCACTGTATTTTTTTTTTGATCTGTGAATTCCCTCAGCCAGCTGTAAATGACTGCAGTAATTTTATCAATTGAGTTTGACCCTTGATCTCCTCCTTGTAAGAAACATGGCAGAATAAAATCTTTTCTTCCCCCTTCCCCCATTACTTTTGGCTTTGGATGGGTGGGTTTCAGATATGCAAAAGTCCACTGTAAAAGATATTGTTTAACTGGCCATGATGGAGGTGACGTTTGCTTTCATGGGCAGTAAAACTTAACATCAGACAAGCATTGGAAGTCCTCAGTACCCAGGAAAGTAATGGTAAGGCTTGGTGGATTTTTATATTATGACCATTGGGATTCTAGAGAAGTCAAGAGAAAATTCTCAGGCCTGTGGGACCCCTTTCCTGGCTGAAAATTGAGCATAAGAGCTTTTTTATCTACATGAACTGGAAGATGGGGATGCGAAGCTCCAGAGCAGATATGGGATTCCTGAGAAAAAAATGAGTTTTCCAGCTAAAGGCCATATTTGGTGGTGTTTAGTCATTTCAGTTGCATCTTACTCTTGGTGCCCTCATTAGAGGTTTTCCTGGCAATGATACGAGAGTGTTTTGCCATTTCCTTCTCATTTTGCAGATTGAGGAAACTGAGATAAACAGTAAAGTGACTTACCCAAGATTACACAGCTCATAAGTGCCTGAGGCCAGATTTGAATTTAGGAAGATACATTTTCCTAACTTCAGGTCCTATGCTCTATCCAATATGTCACCTAGCTGCCTCCAAGGCTGTGCTACTAGCAAACAAAAAATCTAGGGAAGGGGAAATAAGCCTGGAGTGCAAAGGCAAGAAGGGGTATAAATGGTTATGATGGTTATTAAAAGAAGCCCAACACTGAGATAGGTTTTCTTGAGAAGCTTATCTTGCTGGGGTTACCCCAAAGAGCAAGGCAAAATGCTGTTCCTCCACTCAAAAAAGGCCAAGGACAAACACAACAATAGTGGATGAGTCACAAAAGATCACAGTGTATATCATACTTACCATTCCCCTCTTCCCCTGCCCCCTGCCCATTTCTGTAGTGTACCACAGGTAAACATTGGAAGCAAAATTTTGCAAACATATTAAACTATCCTACACACCAAAGTCTGGGACACACATTTTCTAAGAAATTTGCACAAGTCAAGATTTTGGGAAGAACATCAAAGGGTATTATGACTGCTAATGCTAATTATTATGCCTTTGGGTAGTCAATACATAATAATATGAGACTTGTAGAGGGAAAAGTATGAGGATTTTACAAATGGAGATGGTAGGAGAGCTTAGATCAAAGGTCTCTCCCTCAATCTGCCCCATTCTTCCCCTATCTCCCTCAAAAGTGCTGGAAATCAGTGCTCAGAAGTTCTCTGGTTATTAATAAATAGCACAGATAGCAACTTTGATCATGTGGCCTTTCAATGTTAAAAGTGCATTCTTATTTTCCTTCCAGTGTACTGTCAGCTCATCAAAGAACTAAAAATGAACCCAGGATTGATGCAGTCTATTGCCTGGGAAATATGAAACAGGCTGAAAAAAAATCTTGCATTATTTTTACCACATTCTATACAGGCTGAGGTAATATCAGGGTTGACAGTTCGGATTGCTTTTCACTTCTATAAACAATCAGGGCCGCATTTTCAGGCATCACCAGCTGAGACACACCGGCAAAATCCATGTGCTTACCCACAGCACACAGGAAAACACACATCTCTGCCTACCAATCTAGCAAGTTGGTGCACAGGCCAACAGGAACTAGTGCTCATGGGGAACAGTCTGTGTGTGCAATTACTGACCTCACACACAACTCCAGCATTTTGATCATTCGACATCTGAAAGGTAAAGCTTTCACATGGAAGTCTCAAAGAGAGAGTTTTTTAATGAGGGAATTTAGCTCTCCCAGGCAAAATGATGATGATACCATAATTAATTCACTACAGAGCCTATTTAGAAAACAATCTCTTATTTACATTGCTTTAAGAACAAAGGTCCAAAGAAAGTGTACTTTAAAGCAATAGGCATTAGTCAGGTTTTAATTTCCTAATTCAGATTTGGAACAGGAGTCAGGAAAATCCTGAATGTCCTTTAATGTGGTAAACAAATTATAATAATTGAATCTGGTCCACTAAGTTTATGTCAATCTGGAAACAGTCTTCCTGTTTAACACCAAGGAAAAAAATTATTTATCTGATTTTCCTCTGGACAAAAGAATAGTCAAAGAGAAATTATAGGCAGGTGGAATCATTTGCACACATATTTCTGAACGTCCAAGCAAACTAACTACAATGGAACATACCATACCCACTAAATTGGAAAGCCATAATACATATGGGAATGAAAAATCACAAATAGTTATTGGGTGGATTCACACCAGGCTGGGACAACTGAGGGATCTATTCTCTTAAACTAAAGAATGGTATTAGTTTATATTTGTATCACATAGTAAACCGATTCCTCCTACAAGCCCCCCAAACCATTGTCTACAAAGCAAACTAACCCCACAAGGCAGCGAATGTTATGTCTCCCATAGAAGATGATTAGCAGATTTCTTTTTAAAAGCATTTATAAGCCAGTTATTCACAGCAATACAAAGATCGAAGAGAATTCTGAAGAACTTAAAGTGAAAAATACTATCCCATCTCCTGAGAAAGAACTGATGGACTTGAGTGTAGATTGAAGCATACTATTTTTTACTTTCTTTAAAAAAATGGTGGAAATGAGAATCTCCACAATTAATAAATATTTCTTAGGATTTTTTTTAAAGCATATAAGCCCTGAAGGTTCCTCCCTGAGGGGAACTTCCACACATGGAGCCCATTCTTTGTTGCTTATACCCTGGGCAGAATACTGGGATGATGGATGGAAGTTGTCAGTGATCCATTGTTTCTTAGCTGCCTTAGAGCTTTGCTGCACAAGCACAAGCCAACTGGCAATACGTGGGGATCGCACCGCACACCTGGTTGTAACTGAAACAAACTGGTTGCCACAAGATGAAGAAATCTTTGAAACCTGCTGCTAATGATTTATTCCAGGGTATAGTCTTCAGTATATTTGCCACTAAAAGTTTCTTGCTTTTTCTTTTCCTTTTTCCTTTTTCTTTTTTTTTTTTCTATCTTTGACTTTTCAGGTAATCTGTAACTATGGAATGGTGGATAGTCAGACCTGACTTGTAGGACACTTGTGCCTTGATTCTGAAGAACCATCATCATCATCACCATCATCATCATCATCAACAACAATACACACACACACACACAATCACAAATTCCCTCAGGACTTCTTTCTGTCCCCCTTCCTAAGTCTTCTGCCCAGAAAACCTGGCAACCTAAAAAAGCTGCAGAGATCAAGCAGGAAGGACCCCCCTGAAAAAGAGAACCATTAGCCATCAAATTTAACATAATTCCCCCAAATCTGACTGCAATTCTCAATTATGTAAGGAAGAAACACAAAACAGTGTATTCAGCACTCCTGCATATTTCTTCACTGATGTATTTCCAAATGTCCTGTAGAAGTTTTTCTCCTAGCTCTGCCTAAGATGTTTTAAGCTTTGTAATTGTCATTTTCTCTTAAGTGTTTGATCTAGAAGATGAAGCATTTTTAAAGGTAGGCTTTTACACTCAGGCACATGGGGAAGGCATGGGAGGAGGAAAACAGTTTTAAGAAAAGCAATTCACTTTGCCAGTAGTTTTCTGTTTTTCCCCGATGTTATTAAAGACACTTGTGTTTAAATAAGAGCTATTTTCCTCTTTGCTTGTGATATCAATCTGTTGCCAAGGAAATGATTATGAAGTCACCAGTTTAGCTTATAATTTTACTGAAAGATCAAGAAAGAGAGAGATGGGTTGTGAAGCCGAAAACCCTCATGTAACACGGGGGTATCTTTAATCATCAGCAATATATGAGTTGTCATCTGCAAAAGATTAATAAGGCTTTCAGTTTTACCAAAAACTTTTTAATTAAAAAAAACCTCCCTATTGGTGCCTATTTACCTTTTTGTTGATTTAGCTGATTTAAGACAAATTAACAATGATCTAAAAGAAACTTAGGGGATTCTACCAGAGACTCAAGTAGTAATAACAGCAGCCATAAATAGCCTCCAACTTGAGTAAACCCTGGGATCTGACAGGTTCCTTAAAGATTATTATAAAAAGTTAAGTGATTTATTAGTCTCCCATTTGCTCCAGATGTAGAATTTTGATCTGAAGAAAGAATTCAAGTACTTCCAGGAGGCACTCATTCACTGAACTTTAGCTTAACCGGGCAAATCTTGCCTCCTTTGCTCTGAATTTAAACTCCTGACAAAGGTTTTGTTTAATAGACTGGGGTGGGAAAGAGAGGGGAGAAAATGACATCTAATTATTCACAGTACTTAGAGAAGCTGGAATAAGCAGCAATGTGTTTTATCAATAACTAGGGAATGTGAATTAAATCCTAACAAGGAAAAGTATCCCATAACAGGAAGGAATTGGAGAATTGTCTAACCCAGGAGGAAAGTGTGTGGGCCTACCATCACATGAAAAATTTAAGACTGAGATAAACTCCACTCTAGAAGGAATAACTTGGGAATAATCCAGTGAATTCACAGAAAGGAAGACTAAGGAGAAAACTGTTTCGGACCAGATACTAAAGTGATATCAACATAAATTTGTTTTTATATGGGCAACCCATCTCTTCCAACTAGCCATAATCAAGGCAGAGGAGAAAACCCCCTACAGTGTATTCTCTTGTCTATAGATTGCAGTATATCCCATTGCTCCTATTCCAGTCCAGAAAAGAAATCTCTTTAAACCAGTCCTAATAAAGCATCACCTCAAAGATGTCTGGTGACTTGGTTGTCCTTTCTTGGGCATTCTTTGGCTTATCGATGTCCAATTTAAAATGTGATGCCCAAATTGAATAGAAAGATTTGAGCATGGCAGAGCAGAGCAGAATTATCACTTGCTTAGAGTTGGGGACAGTGTTTTTCTCAGAGCATCTTCCTAAACCTACCTTAGCTTTCACACCAGCTATATTGAAATAGGGAATGTATTGAGTTCATAGTGCATTAAAATTTTGATTTGTCTCAGAGAATTATTATTTTGCCACATCTGCATCATTTTATACTTGTGAAGTTATTTTTAGTTTGAGTCTAAAACTTGGCATCTGTTCCCATTATATAACACCTAATGAGTTTGGGAGGCAAAATGATATGAAAGATTTTTGGACTGGGAATCAGGAGAAACTGAGGTTTGTAGTATCCCATTCAAGAGTTAACTTGGTAGCACAGTGAATAGAACACTGGGCCTTGGGTCCAGGAGATGAGTTCAAATCTGGCCTCAGATATTTACTAGCTGTGGGACTCAGGGCAGGGCAATTAAGCCCCATTTGCCTCAGTTTCCTCAACTGCAAAATGGAGATAATAACACCACCCATCTCCCAGATTTGTTGTAAGAATCAAATGAAATAAAATTTATAAAAAGACAGTACTACTGTCCAACATGTAGTGCTTAATAAATGTGAATTCTCTTTTTTTATTCATTCTCTTTAATACTTACTAGTTGTCTAACCATGGACAAACAAGAGCACTTTCCCTTATATCAAATAAGGAAAATAATAACCACTCATTTTGCAGGGTTATTATGAGGGCAATATGGCATATTGCTTGCAAAGTATGTCACAAACCTTAAGGTGTTCTATAAACATCAACTATTACGACTATCATCATCATCATTACTGATATTTTCAACATTCTAGCCTATCCAGATTTTTTTAAAATCATGGCACTATCATGCAAGATATTAACTCTCCCTCCTACCTTTACATTATATGCAAGTTTGATAAGTAGCCTTTATCCAAATCACCAATGAAAATATTACATATAATACAGAGCTAGTGGTCTAACCCTAAAGTGCAGGCAGTTTGAGTGGGGTAGTGGTGATTGGTTGTTATCTTTCATTCTCCTAGAGAATCAAAATGACATCCCATGTTAGAGTCAAGTTACAGTGTGTCTGACTGTAACTAATATGAAGTTGGAATGTTCTGTCATAGGTTGGGCACAAATAATCCATGGAAACATTTGGGTGGATTTTCTAAATTTGTGCATCTCATGTTTCTTTTGAGCTACTTCAATTCTGCTTTGTTCATAGAGCACAGTGCCTTCTTTGATGCAGGTGCACCATGCTGGGTGGTCCTTTGCCAGTGTCTCCTATATCACCTAATCAATTCCAAAGCCCTTCAGGAAGACCTTGAGACTGTCCTTGTATCGCTTCTTCTGCTCTGATGGAGTGGTGGTTACAGACATCATGATGGAAGCAGAAATAAAATTTGGCCACAATTGGATCTTAAGAGTAAGGAAGAATAAAAGCATTAAAGGTGATTCTGAGATTTGAGCCTAGGTAACTGGGAGAATAGAATCATCAACACAAATAGGGAAGTTGGAAGCAAGGGCAGATTTGGGGGCAGATGATGAGTTCCATTTTGGATGAAGTGAATTTGGTGTGTCAATAGGACCATTCAAGCAGAAAATGTCAAAAATACGGATTTGAGATTGAGAGAGGAGATCAGAGGAGAGCGGTTATCAGAAGTCAGTGTGGTCCAGATAAAAGAAGACTGGATTTAAAGCCAGAGTCCAGTTGTACCACTTATTAGCTGTGTGATCTTGAGCAAGTTATTTAACTTCTTTGGATTTCTTTTCTGCATGCATAAAATAAAGGGCCTGGACTAAATGAACTCTAAATATTTTCTAGCTTCAAAGTTGTGATGCTACATATAGACTCAGAAATCATATCCACAGACAACAGAAGCCCTGGGAGTGCATGAAAGATGCTAAGAGAAAAAGTATGAAAGCTGTGAATAAAATTTTGGGAACCAGGGAAAAACATATGGATTACAATAGAAGATTTAGAAGAAAGTCATGTAAATAAGAAGGAAATCAGGAGAGAATAATATGACAGTGAAACGAGAAGACTGTATTGAGATCAACAGGGGCAAATGTTGCAGAAGAGACCTTGAAGATAGCAGCTTTAGCTCAAGATGGGAATAGAAGCCAGAATGCAATGGTTTGAAATGTGAGTGGGTAGTGACAGAAGTGGGCAACTGGGTGGCACAGCAGATTAAGGACTGGACCTGAAATCAGGAAAACTCATCTTCCTAAGTTAAATCTAGCCTCAGACACTTATTAACTATGAGACCCTGGGACAAGTCACTTAACCCTGTTTGTTAAGTTTCCTTAACACTTTCCTCATCTATAAAAAGGATATGGCAAACAACTAAAGTATCTTTGCCAAGAAAACCCCAAATTGTGTCACAAAGAGGTATACAACTGAAAAAATGATTAAACAACAGTGAAAGTGAAAAACTGTTATCAGAAAGTATGAAATATTCTTTCAAGAAATCTGAAAATGAACTATGAAAAGGAATCACAAAGAAGAAACTCAAAAGGAAAGTATAATGTACATGGCCTCAACATTTGGAAGTAGAATAAAAAGAAACAAGCCAAAGCCATCTATGAAGATATCTACTAAGATGAAGATGAAGATGTCTGACATCTATTAAAATGTCTATAAAAATGTCAGAGATTGATTCCTTTGTGAGAGTATCATCTTGCTATGCAACACCACTCAACCAATTGCTTCTATTCTAATTTGCTTCTTCTTAATGAGGTATGATAATTAGTATTTATATATAATTATATAATATTTGCAAAATACTTTACAAATTTTAGCTCATTTTTGTTTCTATACTCTAATTGTTGGCTAAATCTTGCCACAGGCTTGTCTAAGAAAGTGGGGAGTTCTCTACTCTTAGCTTTCTATGTTATAGTGCATGGCTCTGGTTGCTATTGCCACCAGGGGAATCATACTGAGGTATCTGTGCATATTGTGTGGTCCAGAGTTAAGTTCAATATAACTCAGGAGCCACAACAGAAAAGTCACTAAAGAAAAGATATGAGCAGTGAGAACACATCTTACAACTTTGGCCTAAAAAAGTCACTCATACTTGCTATATTCACTTGAAGAATTAGACACTGCAGAAATTGAGGTGCTAAGTGACACAGTGGATGCAGCAGTGACCCCAGAGTCAGGAGGACCACACATTTGACACTTACTATCTGTGTGATTCTGGGCAAGTCACTTAACCCTGTTTGCCTCACAAAACAACAATAACAACAAAGAAATTGTAGAAATTAGAATGAGAAAATAAAATAGCTAAGTGTAAGATTGTGGGAATGAAGAAATCTAAAATATGATACAAGGAATATGAAGCCAGACTTGAATAAGGTTTTTAAAATGATAAAATTCTGAAGACAAAAAATTTATTCTTGAATTAAAAGTCTTTCAAAAGTAAGAAAAATTTCAAAAAGGAAAAGTTTTAAAAAAACAAGCAAATATATGCAAAACATAAATGAAAAGAAATGGGAATTTAAAGTATCAATATGGTTTTAAGTTACTGAAATAATACTTTGTAATATTACCATAGCATATTGTATTTCTCTGGAACACATATCATAGTTACATCCATCTGGGGAAGGGGATAACAAGCAGTTAAGTTTGTATAAAGTCTTATTATTTTCTACAATTGGCATATAACTTACTTAAAGCATATATTTTCATATATGACAGGGTGAATGACCCTCTTCTCTTATCTTCTTTCCTCTCCTTTTCTCTCTCCTCCTGTCCCTGTTTCTGAGTCTCTTTCTGTCTCTCTGTCTCTGTCTCTTTCCTGTCTTTCTCTGTTTCTTTTGTTTCTCTCCTTTAAATTAAAAGCTTGACATAAACAAAGGAAAACCTGGGGCAGCTAGGTGGAGCAGTGGATAGAGCTACCAGCCCTGAAGTCAGGAGGACCTGAGTTCAAATCTGGTCTCAGACACGTAACAGCTGTGTGACCCTGGGCAAGTCACTTAACCCCAATTGCCTCAGCAAAAAAAAAAAAAAAGGAAAACCTGGCCTCAGGCACTTAACTCTTCCTACTGTGTGACCCTGGACAAGTCACTTAACCCCAATTGCCTTAGTAAAAAAAAAGTAAAATAAAATAACATTCTCTTTACAAATGATTTGTTAATCCTAAAATTCTACATAAATGCTAGCTATTATTATAAATAATAAAAAAGTTTAAAACTTCACATTTATAGGTTTATTATTATACTACTAATCAAGTTTCTCCCAGAGTTTTAGCTATTACTCATTGGTAAGGAATAAAACAGAAGCTTCATTAACTTTCTCAGGTCTCTAGCTTACTATTTAAAAAGTTGTTTTTTATCTTCTTTTGAGCTATAGCTCTATTCACTTTCAACCAGAAAATGACTTAAACACCATAAGAATAGAAGAAAGGACTGAAACTGTGATTTAATTAACTGAAAATGTAATTTAATTTAATGTAATTTAATTAGTACTTGAAACACCTAGATGAAGCAGTCCTCTCTATTAATAGAAGTACCTTCTCTGAAACTCAAGAGTCAGAAGTCAATGACTTGCCTAGAGTCAAACAATCAGTCTGTGTCAGAGCTAGCGCTAGAACTTGGGTCTTCTAGGCTTCTCCTCTTGGCTCTATCATTTTGCTTCTGGTTTATCTCACTTACATATTAATCAGTCAACAAATATTCACTAAACACCTACCACTCATCAGGCACAGTGCTAAGTTTGAGGGGATACAAAGAATGGCAAACATAGCCCCTGCTCTCAGATAGCTCACAAATTCTCTGTTCAATTTCAATTTGAGTAAAAACAAATTCAAATAATGAACATTTTCATGGATATGCCTAATTTACAGCTTGCCTATAGAAAAAAATGCATATTCTGAAACCAAAGCATAACGTTACAAGCCAATGATTAAACTGGTAAGACACTTGAGAATTCTGTCTAGTATAGTAATAGGAAGTTTATGATGGAGTTATTGGACATTAAGGAAATTTGTATTTCATTTAAGACTATGCTACTTGTGTAACATAATAAGTGGAAGAATTCTTGAGGAAATAAAGAGAATAGCAAGATACTTTGCTCTTTTTTTTTTACTGGACAATCTATTCTGGCCTTCAATCTAAAAGATGTTTAAGCTATTTATGAAAAGGAAGGAGCAAACATCAGTGGGAACAAAGTGTCTACATCCTAATGGATGTAGTAAATTGAACTTAGTAAATTGAAAAGGAGGAGGAAAATGAGGAGGAAGAAGACAAGGAGAAAGAAGATGACAATGATGATTTTACAGAAGAGTAAACTCAGGCAGACAAACTTTAACTTGCCCAGTATCACAGTTATTGTCTAAGGCTGGATTTGAACCCAAGACTTTCTGATGTTATCCACTGTATGACCTAAGTTACTAACAATAAAAACAGCAGTGGTATTACTTATAGCATTTACTTCACAGGATTATTGTGAAGATCAAATGAGATAACATTTGCAAAGCACTTTGTAAGCCTGAAGATATTGGACAAACATGTACAAATAGCTGACACTTTTAGCAATTACAGTTTTCAGTCAGAATTAAAAAAAAAACTATGGCTTAATTTGCTCTTTTAAATGGCTTAAAATAATTGGTATTTGTCTTCCATAAGCAGGAAGGTTATGGACTGCACATATTCTGAAACTGATAAGTATTCTATTTGGCATTTCAAACACAATGTTCTTGTTGCTGAGTAAAATTTATATTTTAATGGTTATTAAATCAGATGCTAGAAAATAAAGATCTTATTTGAAAAAAATGACTAATTCACAGCTGGTATTCGGAAATATGAATCTACATGATGTTTAGCCAAATGTCACTGTATATAATATAATAAGGAGAGAATGGTCTTTGGAAGTAGTCCAATCACTGTTCTTGTTCATGGCTTTGGAAACTAAAATTATAAGCATTTGAAAACAATAATGCATTTCAGAATTATAATTTCCAACATGATTTTTTTTGCAATTTGAAATTGCAAATTTTATAGATCTTAAAAAGTTGTTTTGAACATCAAATGAGAACATTAAGTATTTTTTTCTAATCATAAAGCACTACATGAATATAAGTTATAAGGCACAGTATTGGTTTTGTTATCCCAATTATTATACATCCTGAAGGGGGGTGGTGGTATATTTTTACACTAGAAATGTAAGCCATGGGGTAAATTATATTATGAATGGATCAAGAATAGAGGCACAAAAGGAGAAGATAAGGAGAACCAAACACTTAGATTAAGCCTATTTTGAGGGCTTCAGAGACTGGCATGCAGAAAACAAAACATTTCTAAAGAGGCATTATGTCCAAATATGAGAAAGTGGAAAAGGCTAAGAGGGAATAGTTCTTCTCCCAGTAGGCCAAGAAAGGATGTAGCAAAGAGAATTCTCATATGCATTAAGGACAGTTCTTCTTTGAAGTCTAAGGTAAGTGAGGTTGATCTTCCCTCTTTCCCCCTTGTTCCTTGCTACTCCTCCCCTAACTTTAAATTACTTATCTGTCACCCTTATAAATGGTCACTTTGTCTTGTAATTCTACTTGACACAATCACAAGTCTTGGATGTCTCATGATGTAAAAGTTGTGTTTTATAGTCAAGAAATTCATGTGCTGTTAACTGACCTGAGAGCAGCTTGTTTCAACTCTATGCATCCCATGGGAAAAGTCATCAGTGAGTGTAATTGCATCTGAATTTATCACATCATGGAATGAGGGCCAACCTGGGGGGAAAGGTACAAGAAAAGAGAGAGAATGAGATAAATGGCTTTTGGTTAGAAATGTAATTTTAAAGACAAACTAAATATAATATAGGCAGTGAGATAGTACAGTAGATAGAACATTAGACCCATAGTCAGGAAGGCTCATCTTCATGAGTTCAAATCTGACCTTAAGACACTAGCTGTATAACCCTGAGTAAGTCACAGACCCAATTGCCATACACACACACACTCAGAAGACAACTTGAAGAGAAAAACACATAATACAGTTAACAAAAAATGACAGGTAAATGATAGATCAATAGGTGAAAGATAATAGATAATAGTTTAGCTGCTAAATGATAAATTTTGTGGATATTTGAATTTTCAAAGTCCATCTAGTAACTTGCTGAATGGTGATTATCAGAAATGATACACGCAGAACTCTCCTCAATTCAATCACATATTGAAGTATTGAGAAAAATATCCCTTCTTATAAGTCTATCACCATTTCCTGTTATTTATTGACATCAATGTGTTATTTTGTTCTAATGTACCAGTGTCCAAATGATAACTACAATTTCAAACATGTTGAAATAATGAAAAAGAAGGAAACCGAGTTAAATCAAAGAGACTGATCAACTCTAACCTTGAACATACCTCTCCATTAAGGAAGGGATTTCCCTGAGTTTTGCACAAGAGATTTTGTAGAGAGTCACCAGTCCCATTCTGTATGGTCTGTCCTAATGGGTAATTATTGTTATAATGTTTCTTGTGTTTTCTTCCACTAAATGTACACACAAATTATTTAACACACATACCTATAGAAAGAGATAGAGAAGACTAAAAATTATATACACTGAAAAAATTTACTATCCTCAAGTTGGAAACATCCCAGAAATGAGTCAAAATTAGGAAAACAATTAACATATTTAATCCTATAATCATAAAAATGACAAAGATTGTAAAAAGTATGTAATCTTTAACAAAATTCTGCCTTTAAAAAACTATGAAACATTTGAAAACTTCTAAAAAATATAGGCATAGAAGGGTCTTTCTTTAACTTACCTAGACACACGTAAGATTTATATGAATACTTTTATACTGAGAGATAGAAATAGTTGAAAGAAATATTCACAGCTCAGGAGATGTTTGAACTGAGTTACTATAATAAAAGCTACATTACCACCTAAAATAATTTATAGATTTAGTGCTATACCAATGGAAAAGTTTTATAGAACTAGAAAAATAGTAATTAAATTGATTTCAATGAATGAAAGGTTCAGAATCTCAAAGGAAATAATGAGAAATATGAATGAAGGGCACCTAGCATCCCTAGATCTTAAGCTATATTATAATGGAGTACCCATCAAAACTATCAAAACAATTTTTCTGGTTAAGAGGAAAGTAGATAAATGGAACAGACTATATAAAAAAGAAACAAGTAATTGAAAGCATTAGCCCAATGTTTTATTAAAGCCAAGGACATAAGTTGTCAGGTAGACTCTATTTTTAACAAGAACTGCTTTGAAAACTGTAAAGCAGTTTGGCAGAAATTAAGTTTAGACTAACATATTATACAATATATCACCATGAGCTTAAAATGAACCTAAACCAGATGCAACCTGAACTTTAAAAGATCAGAAGGTTGAAAAAAATGAGGATAGAATAATATCAGGTATCTTTAATAACTGTGACTAGGGAAAGGATTATTAAATAAACAAATTATAGAAGAGATCACAAAAAATGAAACAGACAATTTTGACTATGTAAAACTTAAACGTTTCTACACAAACATAAAGAATGAAGATAAAATAGAAGAGGCACTGTAGAATTAAAGAAAAAAAACTTTTGTATCAAAATCTTCAAGGAAATTCTGATGCCTTAAATATATAAGGAATTAACTGAAATGTGACAGTAGCAGCCATTCCCCTTAATAAATAAGTGGTCAATGAATAGGAGGAGTTTTCAAAGATAGTCTGCTGGTATGTCATTTTGTTCTGATCCCAAACCTGAACTACTGGACCAGCCTGAATATGACCAGGAGTAATGTATAATGAGGCTAAAAAGATAGAATTGGACTAGGTTGTGAAAGGATTTAAAAACTAAACAGAGGACTTAACATTCTAGCCTAGAGGTAATTGGGAGCCACTGGAATTTATTGAGTAAGAGATTGTGACTTAAGGGAAAATCACTGTGAAAAAAATGGGTTGGATAGGGTGAAACTTGGAAAGGAAGGCCAAATGGAGTTCTTTTACACAGTCTAGCTAAGAAGTAGTGAAGATATGGAATAAGATTATTACTATGGGATTAAAAGAAAAGGAGTCAAATGCAAAAACATTTAGAATGATAGAAACAGCAATATTTTGCAAATGACTAACTGTGTGGAATGAGAGAAGGGAAAAGGTAAGGAAGTGAGGATAATGCCAACATTACAAACTTGGAGCCTAGAAGAGAGGAGATCTCTCTAAAAATAGGGAAGTTTGGAAGAGAAATTGGTTTTAGGAAAGATAATTAGTTTGGTTTGCACATGTTGAGTTTGAGATGTCTCCAGAGTGTCATAAAGGATTAGGTCAAGGGAGATGGAATAAAAGTCCTCAAATGATTTCAATGTTTGCTACTTAGGCATTGATGCTTGAAAAGTGCAATTTGTTTGTTTACCTTGGCACCATCTAAATATTGGGAGGGATTCTGAGAAAAGGAGTATTGTGGGGATTAACATTTCAAAACCAATATAAAATGGATAATGTACATTTTGAGCTAGGGAGGTAATTTATAAGTAAACATTCAAGTGCTAAGTCTTATGGATGGAAAAGTCTAAAAAAATTAGTTGACAGCCATATTAAAAGCTCTACAGTCTTTGGGCTACTATTTATCTTTCAAAGAGATTCATGTGGACTTGTGATTAAGATGGCAATGTCTTAGCTGTGTTCAGCTTCCCCGACAAATATCCCTGCTAAGATTTAAAAGGATGCCAACTGAAACAATGACCAAGAAAACTCAACTCCTTTGCTCAGTCCAGTACTGCCCAAGAAGATATCCAGAAATCTTTGGGTAGTTGAAACAGGGTGTATCTTCAATATGAGCTAAGGCCTTTGAAAATATTAATTTTAAAAGGACCTGAAGCCAGTAGGATCTTAACCAAAATTTGGCAAGTGCCAAAATGAATTTCTGATAGATTATTGCTCCAGGAGACTGATCGGGTTCTCCCCAAGATAATATGCATTTACAATGGGGCCCTCCAACAGTCTTGAAATTTGGCTCCAAAAGTCCTGCAAGACCCATAGGAGAAGACAAAGCCAGCTGCCAGTAAGAGACTCCTCAAGGGAATGGAGAAATGCATTGCCCAGGCAGCCTACAGCAGGGAATTCTACCAAAGACCAGAAACTAGAGTGATCCATGATATCGTTTAAAGGCCTCTTGGGATTGTAGCTGGCAGCAAGGCCAATTGCTGTTTCATGATTGTGCAAAAGACAGAAAAAAGTCCAAGACCAACACTAGCATTGGATCAATTGGAAATGGAGATAGAAAAAATCAGGAATAGAAAACAGAAGGCAGGATCTAATAATTGACACTCCACCATAAAGTGTGGCAGGGTAGGAGCAGAGTTTGCACACCTCATTCAAATTTGCAAGATGGGAAAGAACATGGAGCTGGCATGAAGTCCCAATCTAGGAACTAGGGCTGGAGATGTGAGTAAACCAAAGAAAACATCAAGTATGAAAAAAGAAATAATTTGGATTAAAAGAAGTCCAAGAAGTAAACCCAGAAGGAAAGAGAAATTTGGCAATAAATAGATAGACTTGGGAAAAATAAAATAAAATGTGTCTTGACCACAGCATTCCAAGAAGAGATAGAATAAATTATCTAAGAATTTTTTTAAAAAATTAAACTCAAGGTCTAAAGAGAAAACTTGGAATGAGAACATATATATTACATATATATATGTGTATATGTATATATATATATATATATATATATATATATATATATATGTGTGTGTGTGTGTGTGCGTGTGTGTGTGTGTGTGTGTGTGTATGTCTACCAAAAGGTAGACAACATGATCCAGGCTGAGGACTCTAAAAAATAAAATAGAATAATTAGAACTCAATGATTCAATGGTAAAATCAGAAATATTCAAGCAAAGTCAAATGATTGAAAAAAAAATAGATGTTAATGTATTTACTACTAATATGGTCACTGAAACTCTAAACTGGCCTAACTATCCTAGAACGTGGCAGCTAGGAAGCTCAGTGGATAGAGTGCTGGTCCATGAGTCAAGAAGACTCGCCTTCCGGAATTCAAAACTAGACTCAGATATTTATTAGCTCTGTGACCCTTTGCAGGTGATTTAACTCTGCTCCAGTTTCTTCATCTATAAAATGAGCTGGAGAAGAAGCAAACCACTCCAGTATCATTGCCAAGAAAACCCCAAATAGGGTCACAAACAGTAGGATGTAGCTGAAAAACAACTGAATACATACTGAATATATCCTAAAAAGCCCTCTGGAATTGTCCCCAAAAGGTCAAACTGTACATTTTCTTTCACACCCAGAAATACTACTACTAACATGTATATTCCAACAAGATCAAAGACAGAAAGTACATGCATGTACAAAAATATTTATAATAGCACTTTTTTTGTCGAAGCAAAGGACAGTAAACAAAGTGAATGCCCATCAATCAGGGAATGGTTAAACAAATTTTGGTACACTGGTTGTACTTTATTCTTGAAGAGGACCAAAATGGCAACATTCTGTTGGAATCAAGGTACAGTGTATCTAACTATGGCTGATCAGACCAATATGAGCTCTATCACAGGTCAGGCAGAAATAATCTATGTGGAATTGGGAATAGAAATGTCTCTAAATTTGTGCATTTCATGTTTCTTGTGAGCTACTGCAATTCTGCTTTGCTCATAGATGCAGGCACATCATGGTAGGCAGTCCTGTGCCAGTGTCTCCCATGTCTCACAATAGATTCTAAAGTTCTTCAATGAGATATTGAGAGTGTTCTTGTATCACTTCTGACTTTCATGTCAAGACCTGAGTTCAAATCTGGTCTCAGAGACTGTGGAACTCTGGGCAAGAATCAGAGGTTGACCTATTCTTGTTTATGCTTCTCTGTCAGCATCTGCCTCAGCTTTATCAACTACAAAATGGGAATGCTTCTCAAGATGGCTGGAAGGATCAAATGAGATAATATTTATCAAGGACTTTAGCACAGTGCTTGACATACTAAGCACTATACAAATGCTTATTCCCTTCCCCTTCTCTATATGAATATAATGAGATGTCCTTGGACCAGAAGAAATAGCAAAAAGGATGAATTCAGAAAAAGCTGGAAAAAATTGTACAGCTTGATGCAGAATAAATGAGTGAAACCAGGAGAACAATTTCTACAGTGAAGGATTTGAGAACCGAGATCATTAAAGTAACCAATCACTATTTCAATAAACTTATGAAGAATACCTCACATTTCTTGTCTAAGAGTTGCTGGAGGAGAGACACAGAATGAGACAAATATTTTCAGATATGACCATTGTGTGGATTTGTTTTGCTTAATTATTTGCATTTGTCATAAGAAAATGGTTTTGTCGGTTAGATCAATTGATAGATCAATTGAGCAATAGATAGATGGGGACAGAGAGAGAGAGAGAGAGAGAGAGAGAGGAAGGATGGGTAAGCAGGTAAGTAAGAGCATCAGTGAAACATTAAACCAATTCACAGAAGAGAACATAAAGAACTTCAGTCAGTGATAGATAAGTAAGACAGTTTTGTTACTACTGGATTAAATTGAATTGACACTCATAGTCATTTGTTGCTTCATATCTAATTCTCTTTTTCTGTTTTTTGTATTGAAATTCTTAGGTTTGTTGATGTTGGGTAAACTCAAAATAAAAGTGAAAATGTAATTTTAAGAAGAAAGAGACGCATATTTAACCTTTCAGTAAGATAAACAAGAAGCAGGAGGGGGTGGAGGGCCCTGCTTCCTTTTAGCAGTCCTTCTAAAAAGGGGAGTACCATTACAAACCTCCATGGACAGCTCAAATTAATTCATTTTCTTCCATTCATTTATGAAATATTTATTAAGTACTTACTCTGTGTAAGGCAAAGGTGAGTCACTATTGACAATCAGCCCAAGGAAGGGCTTCACTCTACAATAAATGGCTTAAAATCCCCAGTGATGACAGCACTTTGAACAAGGAATTCCCCCCATCATGTGAAAGTATTTAAAGGAGGAACATTTCACTGCTGTAAAAATCCTCAAAGGAAACCCTGCCCCCATTCCTAATAATAAGGAAATTGCTTCAAAGGCTGATATGCAGAGACTGGAGCAATCTGTGTCTTGTTGAGAAAATTATCTTGAGCAAAAGGGTTGGGGGGGATGTGTTTATGTCAGTTTTGACATTAAAGAAAGATCATCCATCCTCCTTTTTGCTTTTGCTTTTGGTCTTCCCATCTAACAAAATATTATTTGTTTTGGATGCAGTCCACATTCTTCTTAAAAGGAAAGTCATATGAAAACCTGCATAAATAGGATTGCCCTGCCCTTCCCCCAAAATACCCTTTTGTTTCTATTTGATGGGGCTAGATTTGGGCCTATTCTCTTTTTTATTTCAAAGTATTGTGATTTTCAAGTAGTCATCCATTATTTTTCAGTAGTCTGACAATGCTTACAAACATAAATGAATTTTTCTCTTCAATGAATTTATATATTCAAATTTTTTTAAACAATATGGCAGATGCAATATAAATAAAGTAAATATTCAGAGAATTCAGACTTCCATCTGCCTTTCTAGATTTATTGTGCATTATTCTCTACTTCAGGGAAACTAATATTTACTAGTCCTTGTAAATGACATTTCCTACCATCATTGTGCCATCACCCATAACCTGGAATATATTACTTTGTTAACCATCTCTCAGTTCCTGAGTTTCCTTCAAAGTTCTGCAAAGTATCAACTTCTATGCAGACACTTTCCTGAATCTCTCCTTTTTGTGGCCCCTCCAAACTCCTTTGTTTTTACTTTATGTATATTTTGTCTTCAGTCATATGCAAGTTGTTTCTCCAATAAATTTCAAACTCCTTGAATCAGAGGCAGATTTATTCTTGTCTTTGCTTCCCTATCAGAGTCTCCTACAATCCCTGACAAACAGTAGATGTTTACTAAATACTTATTGAATGAATGAAAATCTTGCTTTTGGTTCTATTTTATATTTAGCTGTTCTACATGAAATTGCATTGAACAAAATCTGTGTAATAATCTGTGTTGTACCAGAACTAAAGGTGTGAGCATAAACAGAATTCTCTAATTTCTTCCTTTCTTTGACTCATGCTTTCACCCAGAGTTACACCCCAGGGACATTAGAATTTAGTTCATTTTGCTCTGGCTAAACATTTTATCAAGCCAATATATAGTTCATGTCTTTTACAGTAAAAATAAAGGGACCCTTAGCTCCCATGCAAGCACTCTTAACAATACAATAAATGAAAGGCAAACTTCATTTTATTCAATTAACTCAAAGTACTTGTAGCCAAGACCATGAATAGTCATAACTTTTCTCGCATCTCGCATCTCGCATCAGTCATTTCTCTTTCTCGCACACGTGTGTGTGTGTTTATTGTGTGTATGTGTGTGTGTGTGTGTGTATCTCTTCAAACCCTTTGTAATGGATGTCTCACCACAAAGGAAAAGAACTGGGAGTTTCTAGAGAATCAATGCTCTTTCTAGAATACTTACACAGTTCTATAAAAGAGCAGTATTAATAAACTGCACATCCTGGCTCTGTCCTTTGCTACTTCTTGGCTTTAGCTTCTGTTTGGACAAAGTGTAAAGAGATGATGAAAAGTTTCACTTGAGACATCATCATCATCATTAATAATGCATATAGTGTTTTAAGATGTCCAGAGAATTTTACAAATTTTATTTTATTCCAACACAACTCTGGGAGGTCGGTGCTATTATTATTGCCTTTTTATAGATGATGAAATTGAAGTAGAAATCAACTAAGCAATTTACCCAGTGTCACAATGAGTGCCTGAGGCTAGCTGCCTCTTAGGGTTTCCTTCGCACATCTGGTAACTCAATTCAAGACTATTCCTGTGCAGAAGTATAATAGGTAAAAAGCTACATGCTATCAATAATAATAGCTAACTTTTTCCTTTCTTTTTAAAAATATATATATATATATATTATAAAGCTTTTTATTTTCAAAACATATGCTTGGATAATTTGACAACATTGACCTTTGCATAGTCTTGTGTTCAGATTTTCTCCTTCTCCCCACCCCCTCTCCTAGATAGATGGCAAGCAAATAACTAACATTTTTTAAGGCACCTAGGTGACTTAGTGGCTAGGACCCAAAACCAGGAGGACTGAATTAAGAATTAAATTCAGACTATAGCAAGCATGTATGAAATACCAACTATACCTAGAGTCATCGTATTAAAACTGAAAAATTTTAAAGAGAAACACTCATTGTCCTCAAGAAGTTTACACTGTAATAGAGGAGAGATCATGGACATTTATAAATAAACACAAAATGAATACAAGGTAGTTTTGGAAAAAAGCATTATCAATTGAGGAGCAAGAGGAAGAGACCAAGAAGAGCTTCAAGGAGAAGTTGACATTTGAACTGAGTATTGAAGGAAAGCTAATATTTTAAGAGGCAGAAGCAGGAAGGGAGTGCATGCCAGCATGGGACATAGTCAATGCAAGAAATGAAGAGTCAACTTGGAGCAGGTAAGTGGGACCACAGTGGATAGAACACTGATCATAAAGTCAGGAAGAATTGCATTCCTGAGTTAAAATCTGTCCTTAGACACTTCCTAGCTGTGTGGCCCTGGGCAAGTCACTTAACCCTGCCCCTATTTCTTCATCAGGAAATGGACTGAAGAAGGAAATGGCAAACCATTCAAAAAAAAATCTCAGCCAAAAAGAACCCAAATGAGGGATCATGAAGAGTCAGACATGATTGAAAAAACAACAATAACAACAAAGTTGAATTGTGGTGTATGCAATACTGCAAACAGACCAATAGAGTTGCATCAGAGTGCAGGAAGGAGAGGTAAGAGGTAACAAGATTCATCCTGTCAGTGGAAGGAAGGGTTACAAGCAGAAGATTAAAGACTGGATTAAAGAACTAGATACAGTTGATTCCCAAATCTGTATCTTCAGTTCAAACTCTTCTACTGAAATCTGTCTGGAATTTGCTTCTCCACCTGACATTAGCAAATTTATCCACCAGGATATCATACTGATATCTTCTAACAAAATTCTGTCTAAAACTAGGCTCATTATCTTCCCTTCTAAACCTGCTTCACCTTCCATTTTCACTATTAATCAGTGAATAATTATTTGTTGATTTACTTCAACTCAGTAAGCCTTTGTTTATCCTCTTTTTTTTTTTTTTTTTTTTTTTTTTTTGCTTTTTGCTGAGGCAATTGAGGTTAAGTGACTTGCCCAGGGTCACACAGCTAGGGAGTGTTAAGTGTCTGAGACCAGATTTGAACTTAGGTCCTCCTGACTTCAGGGCTGGTGCTCTATCCACTGTGCCACCTAGCTGCTCTGTGTTTATCCCTTTTGTTTTTGGGTCAGATTAGATCAAAAGAAGAAAAGGATAAATGGTTCTTTTCCCAAGATGAAGTAGCTAGGTGGTTCTCATAGTCATAAACCATAATATTAGTCCTCAATTCAAAAAGATTGAGTTCAAATCTGGTCTCAGACACTTATTAAGCCATGTGAAAAAATTACTTAACTTTTATCTGCCTCAGTTTCTTCAACCATAAAATGGGAATAGTAATAATATTTGTAAAGTGCTTATTTAGCATAGTTGCTGGCATATAGCAGACACTTAATAAATCTTCATTTTCTTCCTTCCTCCTCTTAACACACAAATGTTAAATTAACCAGGAGTAAAAGAGTGACCTTAGACTTTTCCTACTAGTGCATAAGAATGGATTAATTCACCAAATTATTTACTATTTTAGAAGAAATAGAAAGTATGGTTCCAAGAAAAGGAGATTACAATACAATTTAATTTCAGGGGTGAGGAAAGGACCTGACAGATGAATTCTAGGTATTGGTAATACTGATAAAGAGCTATATGCCAGAAGTATCAAGTCAAAGCCAAATGAGGACATGGGGAAGTGAACAGAAGGTGATAAAAGGCTAGCATCATAGGAGAAAATAACTTATATATGTTCTGCTTTAATTGAAAATAATGCAAACGAATAAATAAAAAATGCTTGTTGAGCACTTAGATTGTGCTAAACAATGAAAATACAAATGGAAAAAGCAGAATAGTCTCTGATCTCAAGGTACTCACCCTCTAATAAAGAAGCAACACATAAGACAACTAGTAATACAAGTTACCTTTCTTAGACATCTGAAATATTTTCTATTTTTTCATTGAAACACAGACTTTATGACTTCAGCATTATTTCACACAGTTACAAATTGATAGTTAGATAAAAACAAACAAACAAAAAACACGTGTTGGAATTGGAAGGAAGCTTAGATGTCCCACCCAATGTTGGAATCCCTTTTATAATATGTTCAAAAGATGATTATCTATTATCTGAATAAATATTTTCGGCAATAAGAATCTTACTTTACAGGCCTGCTTTTTTACATTATTACATTGCTTTAATAGTTGGGAAGTTCTCTACTATGTCCTATGTATCCCAAACACTTTCTTTTTTTTTCAAAGGGAGTTGAAAGGCATTAGATGTGACATTACTTTAAAAAGTAAAAAAAAAAAATACAAAAATTGACTATATCTTTCCAACAGAAAATGATTGGATTATGTCAATGTCATGTCTTATCAGGAATGTTAAAAAGAGTTGTGGTGTTTAGCCTGAAAAAAGAAAAGAAAAGAAAAAACCTAAGAGGATAGGTTTGGGGCTTGATAAAGGATTTTAAATATTTGAGGGTTATAAGAGGGAATAGGCTTACATTATGTTATTTCAGACAGCAGAAATGTTACCATTATATGAAATTATAGGTTGTGTATCAATATAGAGGTTGGTTTGTTACCTATTATCTACTGACTAGTTTTTCAATGGTACTTTGATTTTGCTTGTTTAAAAAATCTGTAGATATGATTTCATCAACATATAATGAACTCTTAATGAGGAAATTTTCTCCACCATTACACATAACTGTTCTTCAGCTACATCTTAGTTACCTGCTCCTAACAAAGCTTTTCTTTTGCATTCATGATCTAGCTAGATCTTATTCCAGCTCTCTCCAAACTTTATGAAAACATTGTATTTGCTACTTTACTATCCATTGTATCTCCTTAATTTCTCACTATCTGACTTTTGCCCCAGCACTCTACTGAAATGAATTTCTCTCAAGCCATCAATGGCCTAATCACTAATTTAAATCAGTTATCTTAGTCCTCATCCTTTTTGACTTCTTCATTGCTCCTGACATTGTTAACCACTCACACTTAGTGGATATTGTCTCCTTTCTTGAATTTGAAGACATCAAAATCCTGATTCTCCTCTGATTTCTCCCCTCCTTTAACCACTCTTGCTCTGTCTCTTCATCCTTTTTCTAACTTTTTACAGATAGTGTTACTGAATGGCCTGTCAGTGGTTCCATTCTTCTCTCTTTATATTGTTTTCTGGAAATCTCATTCACTCAAAAAGTTTCAGTTACTACTTTTATGCAGTTGATCCCCAGTCCTGCATTCCAGACCTGTATTATGGGTTACCTTAAGAACAAATCCATCTGGATGTTTCACTGACACTTCAAACTCAACATGACCAAATTCAAGTCTATGATTATCCATTCTAAATCAATTCCTCTTCATTTCTTTTTTCTTTTTCTTTCTTTTTTTTTTTTTTGCTTTGGTCTTACATTCATGCTGTCAACTTTGTTCATAAATTTGTGGTTTTCTCCGTTCTTTTCTTATCCTCACCACTAATATTCAGTCAGTTATCAGATCCTATCAAATCCAGTTCCACAAAATCTCTCCCATCTGTTCATTCCTTTCTAATCCACTACTTCCCTAGCAGATTACCTCAATGCTATGAGCCTGGACTATTACCATATAAACCCCCTAGCAGGTCTTTCCCCTCATTCTCTTTAGCCTAATTTATTTTTTATACAATACCAAGACTAATTCTCTGTTCAAAAATCTTTGATATTATTTGGTCATTTCAGTTGTGTCCAACTCTCTGTGACCCCATTTCGGGTTTTCTTGGCAAAACTAGAGT
The DNA here is from genome assembly GCA_023553655.1 of Myrmecobius fasciatus. Taxonomy (NCBI): domain Eukaryota; kingdom Metazoa; phylum Chordata; class Mammalia; order Dasyuromorphia; family Myrmecobiidae; genus Myrmecobius; species Myrmecobius fasciatus. Next base: position 398,695 of record JAJPUD010001367.1, read on the forward strand.
ATTATGCCATTTCTATCTTCAGCTCATTTTACAGATGAAGGACTGGGGCAAAGAGATAAGCAACTTGCTTAGAGTTGCACAGATAGTATGTGTCTGAAGTCAGATGTGAAGTCATGAAAATGATTCCTCCTGATGCCAAAACCAGTACTCTATTCACTGTACCACATAGTATATATGAAAAATTCTACATCATATTAACAATATAGTAATATGATATAAATCTTATATGCTCCCCTCCAGCAAAAGTATTTTTTATCTATTCCTTAATGTACTCTTCTATCTCCATAATTTTTATTCATGCCATTCTGCATTCCTAAAAAGACTTTGCACTCCTGCTTCAGGGTACAGCAATAATCTAGCATATAAACTTGTTTGTACACAATTTTGGAATAGAATGATGAAAAATTTAAGTAGTACTCCCTCAAAAAAAAACAGTCAAAACAATTGAGGAAAAAAATATCCTATAGACTAAAAGAAAACAAAATCATGCAAAGAATATTTCCTTTGAAAACAAGACAAAAGGGGCTGCTAGATGGTATAGTGGAGAAAACACTGGCCCTGAAGTCAGGAGGACTCACTTTCAAATTTAGCCTCAGCCACTTGAGACTTACTAGCAGTATGATTCTGGGCAAGTCATTTAAATCCAATTGCCTCAAAAGAAAGCAAGCAAGCAAGAGAAAATAAAAAATGGAACAGAACTACAGAACTTCTGGTGTTTTCATATGATCTATCTCCATCCTAAACAGTGAAACCACCAGATTTAGATTTCATACCTTAGGACCCAATGTTTAAAAGTAGCAACAACACTTTTGAAGGAAGATATGAATAACTGGATTGAATACACATGCAGAAGAAATCCACAGGTGACACCATTATAAAGGCACTTGGGAATTCACTTTCAAGATATTTTATTTTTTTTTCATTTTTTATAAAGCTTTTTATTTACAAAACATATGAGTGATTTTTCTACATTGACCTTTGCAAAAACTTTTTTCCCAAGCTTTTCCCCTCCTTCCTCCCACCCCCACCCCTAGATGACAGGTAATCAAGATATTTTGTAAAGGATAATATTCTAAAGTGATGAAAAAGATCAGAGGAATTCTAAAGATACTAGAAATTTTCTTGTTTATACTAAACCTTTAGGAGAATTTTCAATGAAAAAACAGTATTCTCATTGGAAATATAAGCATCAGGCCTTTCACATGCAATTTTCTACTGCATGTCATGCCACAGCTTCAAAGTTATATAATCAGCTGAAAATCAATAGTGCAAATCAAAAATATCCTGGCATTTGATCTGGAATGGGCTTATAGGTCAGCTAAACCAGCAGGCCTGGAGAGATAAAAATGACTTTAGACAAAAGAGATAGCAGTGAACAGAAATGAAATCCATAACAGCTCTCTAATTCCAAATCCAGCATCACATCTAGCTTAAACATCTGACTCAGAACAAAATATAAATATTAAAGGTCTAGTTGGCATAGTGGATAGAGCCAGGCCTGGAGTCAAGAAAATTCATCAAATTCAGCCTCAGATACTTACTAACTGTGTGACCTCAGGCATGTCATTTAACCTTATCTGCCTCAGTTTCCTCATCTGTAAAATGAGCCAGAGAAGTAAGTGGAAAACTACTTCAGTATCTCTGCCAAAAAAAACCCCAAAAGGGATCACAAAGAGTTGGACACAAATGAAATTACTGAATAACAAACAACAAACAACTTGTCTCTATGACAGAAGCAACCATGAAATTAACTTTGTTCAGGAATCATTGAATATCAAGCAAAGTATTAAAAACATTCAATATTATGAAAGATGTCCAGAGCAAAAAGTCCAATAAAACAGGGTTTCCTTATCAAATACAAGGTTTTTCAGATGATCCGGTTTATGGAGGACATCACAGAGATAGCCCTGAGTCCTACAGTATAAGAGAAGAACAAAAGTCACACAAAAGAGGTCAGTTTTTAGCCATCCACAGAATAACAAGTCAAATGATCTTCATTCACTCTACACATATTGGCCAGATAAATGAGTTTTTCCATCAGAATGTATGCTTTAGATAGACACTGAAAATAGAGAATTGAGCTGTGCTTGGAGAATGGGAGATAGTACATCAACCAATCAACAAGTATTTAATCACTCAATATAAACACCTAAGGACAGGTGCAAAGCACAAAGATTGCAATAATCCCTGTTCACAAGATTATATTCTAATTGGAAAGATAACTTGTGTGTATAAATGTATGTATATGTATTTATGTATATATGTATATGTTCACTTTATACTATGTATATATGTGTATACATAACAAAAAGTAAGGAGATATTGTGTATTTATATGTGTATATATGTATCTATTCACTTTATGCTATGTGTGAGTATAAAGTGAATAGATATATACATACATATACATAATAAAGTGAATAGATACAAAGTAGTTACATATACACAAGTATATAAGACAACACAAATAAGATCATTTGGTAAGGAGAGAACTGGACAGAAAAAGGCTTGAAATAGAAGATGATATTTGAGCTGCATCCTGTATAAGAAGGGAAAGAAGGTCAAGGGTGAGTAACAAAGAAAAGTTTCACCATATCATATGTAAAGGAGGTGGTTAAAATATAAGAGAGCTAGAAATATAGGTTGAGACCAGGTTATTATAGGGCTTTAAAAGCCAAACAGATTACGGCAGCCCTTTTTATAAGGGCAAAAAACTGGAAACTGAGTGGCTGCCCATCAGCTGGAGAATGGTTGAATAAGTTATGGTATATGAATGTCATGGAATATTATTGTTCTGTAAGAAATGATGAGCAGGATGATTTCAGAGAAGCCTGGAGAGACTTGCATGACCTGATGTTGAGTGAAATGAGCAGAACCAGGAGATCATTGTACACAGCAACAGCAATATTATACGATGATCAATTCTGATTGATGTGACTCTCCAACAATGAGATAGATGATTCAGACCAGTTCCAATGATTTTGTGATGAAGAGAACCATCTGCACCCAGATAAAGGTTTGTGGGCACAACATAATATTTTCACTCTTTTTATTGTTCTTCGCTTGCATTTTGTTTTCTTTCTCATTTTTCCTTTTTGATCTGATTTTTCTTGTGCAGGAGGATAATTATATAAATATGTATAAACATATTGAATTTAATATATATTTTACCATGTTTAACATATATTGGATTACTTGCCACTTAGGGGAGGAGGTGGAGGGAAGGAGGGGAAAATTTGAAATGCAAAGTTTTGCAAGGGTCAATGTTGAAAAATTATCCATGCATGTTTTGAAAATTAAAAGCTTCAATAAAAAAATAAAAACTAAACAGAGTTTATCTTTTATCTCTGAGGTAACAGGAGGCCAAATGAGTAAGGCAGTAACATAGTGAGATTTCTTTAAGGAAAATTACTTATGTTAGCAGTGTATAGAAGAGACTGGAATAGTAAGAAACAAGGCAGGGAGACCATTTAGAAAGGAGGTTATTGTGATAATCTAGGCAAGAAATGTGATGGCCTGAAAGAAAGTAGTAGCTGTGTGTATGGAGAAGAGGCCTGATGTGAGAAAGGGAGTTAAAAGGTAGAAATGGCAAAACTTTTACAACTTAATGGATCTGTGAAATAGGGGTAAAGTGAGGGGTCTAAGGCATATTATTAGCCTGAGAGACTGGAAGAATGGTGGTGTGTTTGACAGAAATAGGGAAGTTTGGAAGATGAGAGGGTTTGACAGTGAGTTTAATTTCAGATATGTTGAGTTCAAGATGTCTCTGGGACATACAGTTTAAAAGGCAATCAGTGATGACACGACTGATGCTGAAGGGAAAAAACTGGACATACATATATATACACATATTTATATATCTGATAGTTGATTATCAAAAAGAGAATGCTGAAGAGGAAAAGAGATCAGCCTAGCACAGAACCTTGAGAATACCAACATTTAGGGGGCTAGCTATTTGTGATGAGCCAGCAAAAGACTATGAAGAATGGTCAGGGATGTAGGAGGATAACGAGGAGAAAGCAATGTATCTAAAGCTCAGAATACCCAGGAAGAGAGAATAATCCAAAGTGTCAAATGAAGTCAAATGAAGCAGATAAATGGAGAAGAATGATGTCTAAGAAAAGATCATCAGATTTGGCAATTAAATCACTGTTAACTCTGGACCATTTCATTGAGCACATTTTCCATTGAATAAAGAGGCTGAAATTTGGAACTATGCTCAAAAAGTTATCAAGCTGTGCATACCCTTTGACCTAGCAGCATTTTTATTGGGCTTATATCCCAAAGAAATCATAAAGGAAGGAAAGGGCCCCACGTGTGCAAGAATGTTTGTGGCAGCTCTTTTTGTAGTGGCTAGAAACTGGAAAGTGAATGGATGCCCATCAATTGGAGAATGGCTGAATAAATTATGGTAAATGAATATTATGGAATATTATTGTTCTGTGAGAAATGACCAGCAGGACGATTTCAGAGAGGCCTGGAGAGACTTGCATGAACTGATGCTGAGTGAAATGAGCAGAACCAGGAGATCATTATACATGGCAACAACAATACTATATGATGATCAATTCTGATGGACATGGCTCTCTTCAACAATGAAATGTTTCAAACCACTTCCAATTGTTCACTGAAGAAAGTCATATACACCCAGAGAAAGGGATATGAAATGTGGACCACAACATAACATTTTCATGCTCTTGATTGATGTTTTCTTGCATTGTGTTTCCTTTATCTGATTTTTCTTTCTTGTAGATATGATTTTTCTTGCACAACAATGATAAGTGTGGAAATATGTATACATATATTCGATTTGTCAAGTATTTTAACATAATTAACATGTAGTGGATATCCTGCCATCTAGGGGAAGGGTGGGGAGTAGGGGGGAAAAATTTGTAACAGAAAGCTTTGTAAGGGTTAATGTTGAAGAATTATCCATACATATGTTTTGCAAATAAAAAAAAAGAAGAAGAATAAAGAGACCGAAAAACAAACTGCAAAGGATTGAGGAGTGAATGAATAAAAGAGGAAATGGAGGCAGAAAGGTTAGATAGCTTTCTCAAGGACAGAAAGGGAAGGGAGCTATATGATGATAGCTTCAAGGGATGGTAGGACCTAATGAGTGTTGTAGTTGTTTTTTTGGGTTTTTTTTTAAAGATAGGGAAGACTTGAGGATGGCTGAAGGTAATAAGGAAGGTACTAATAGATAGGAAAAGGTTGAGTACTTGGGGGGAAGATGATCATTGAGATCCAAATCTGTTGGAGAAGATGGAGATCACATGTACATGTAGAAGGACTGATTTTGGCAAAGAGAAGGATCACCTCTTTTCCAGAAACTAAGGGAAAAAGAGACAAAAGATGACAACAATTTTAAGGGGTTCTGACATGGAGAAAATGAGACCTCATATTAAATTGCTTCAATTTTCTCAGTGAAGTAAGAATCGAAAGAAAGAGACATTCAGAGACAGAGACAGAGGAGAGACGAGAACAAAAATGAGATAATGGAAGGAATGAGAGGCTTAAAGAGAAAAGAAAAAGTTTGAAGTAGGTTTTGCGAGAAATAAGGGAATCGATTTGGGAGAAATGAGACGACTGCTTTGCTGCAGTGAAGGTCAATATCTAGGAAGAAGAGCAGGTATAAATATCCCCTGCTTTGTATACACAAATGGGGCCAGTATGGGCAACAAATGAAGTAAATGACAGGTCTTTACAAAAGGATGTAAATTTGACCTTAAAGGTATTATCACTAAGATTTGGTGGAATGGGATGTATAACTAAAATATAGCTGTAGAAAAATAATGCCTTATTCAAAGGGAGGTATTTATGACAAAGAATTTTTTCAAAGTTAGGAGGACCAGGGTTCTAGTCCTACCTCTGTGCTGAATTTATGATCTTGAACAAGTTAATCTTTCTGTGTCCTCAGACAACTCTTTAAGAGAACTTGCAGAAACGCTGTTGATCTGAGTTGACAAGAGTTCCATGCACTGATGAAATCCTAGGTCTACACCCTCTCCTCCAAAAAGGAAGAATCGCATGGTACTGTAAATTAACAAGATATACTCAGGTCAGATTGGATCAATAAACCCGAACAGATGAGCTTGACAAAGAGCAATAATTAGTTATTCTTCCAAAGGAAGCAATGGCCTTCTCGTTCTGATGATGACAAATAAGGACAAAAAGTTAAGTAAAAATAATGGGAACCTTGTAGCAATGGGAAATGAACAAAGGTGGAGGAAAGCAACTTGTGTTATTTCTCTTTTCTATAAGGAAGACAAGGATTTTCACAGTAGAAGACAGAAGCAAATTGATTAATAGGGAGGTGAAACTCAAGATAAGTGAGGAAATAGTAAGAGAGAATCTAGATGCCCTCAGTGAGTTCAAATAATCAGATCCAGACAAACTGCATTCCAGGATATTGGGGGAGGGGTGGGAGCTGGATGTGACTGCTGGACTAGTCAGTGGTTTCTGAAAAATCATGGACAACAAAAAAGATACATCAGTTAAGAAGACAAGAAGATGAAGACCACTTCAGTTTTCAGAAAAGGAAAGAGGGTGGCATCTGCTACAAGCTGATTATGAACTTTCCACTAAAATGTCTGAGTAATGACCAGTGGTGTTGTTATGGAGTACACAGTAATCCCACAAATTCATCAAATGTCTTTACTTGGTGTTAGGTGAAAGAGGGAATGATTGGGAGACTTACTATGCCATATGTGTGGATTCTATGGAATTATCAAGAACATGACCCTCTATTTCATTTGCTTCTGGATAGAAGCAATGTATTTCTATGTAATCATGCCAGGATGCTGGCCAACTATCATCAAATTCTTCATCATTTTCTAAAGCAGATATTTTAAGCCCACAAATCTATCTAGGTTCTACAGAAGTAGAAGTACTGAATTATTTACTAGACATACTTAAGGGTACAGTTAAATTGCTTGTAATTATCTAATTTAGCAACTCATGTGTTCTCATCACCAGAAAATGTGTGGTGATATTTATCAGTTAACAGAAAGGGGACAAATCCTTTTACTACTGCAAAATTATTTTGGGAAGGGAAACACCTAGTTTAGAAATAATTGCATTGCAACAGTTAAACTAAGAAATTTGAAATATTTCACAAGTATCTATCACAGAGTCATATCATTATTAAAGGCATCTGAATAAAGACTAAAATAGGCACTGGGTGAAACAAGTATGATGTAAATGCAGAGGTTCTAGGCAAATTTTGAAGGTCAGTTATCTCTGATATCACTCCCTACACTTTATTTCCATAATAACCTTTCTAGATTAGGGCCTTATCTCTTTCCCTACATACTTTGAAAATAGCTTCCTGATAGGTCTCATCTCTTCCAGTTCATCTCTTCTCTAACACTCTCAACATCTTACTGTCTCTCTATGCTTGCTAATGCATTACTAAGAATCCAGTACTCAAAAAATTTCAGTAGATCCATACTACCTACCAAATAGAAGAAAAATTTCAGATCCAGGAATCCAGAGCTCATCATAATATGGCTCCAGTCTACTTGTCTAGCCTTAACTTGTGCTACTCTTTATTATTCCATGTCCCAACTGAACTGAATTTAATCCAATCCTGATCTTCATTCTGCCCTTTTTCATTTCCATACTTTTTCTCATGCTGTTCTCCACATATGGAATGTTTCCACTTTTCTTCAGCCTAGTGTAGATGATATTTTGTCCATAAAATTTCCCCTTAACCTTCCAGGTGAAAATGACCCCTCACCTATAATTTCCCACAGCTCTTTACTCAGATCTCTATTTGTCATGTAATTATGCATTGTTGTTCTTTCTTCTAACAGAAAATAAGCTTGAGATCAATCATATCTATCTGTACATTCTGTTACCTCATATATCAAATGAGAATAATGGAGAGAGTATATCTACCAAATGTGCCAATATGGTTTTATTCATTAAATGCCTTCTTTCACTCCAATAATTCACAATAATAATAATATCACAAAGTATTTCACCAACTAATCTTAGAATCTGACTTAACAATCGATCATTTAATTTGAGTCTGGCTACTACTGAAGCGCTGGTAGAAATGGAGTAATCAAGGAGAAACAAATTTTCCCCCATCATGTTTCTTTAATGAATTAACCATCTTTTCCAAACATCAAATTAGATATACACTTCATTTATTTTGTCTGCTTATCAAATGATGATGCATTCTTTAAAATGTTCATTAGGAATTTCAAATGTATAGTCCACAAATCCTCATCACTCATAATCATTTCAGAAAGTTGGCCCCATTAAGGACAATATGACTAAAGATTGTCAGGAGCAACAGAGGTGTCTCTTGAGCAATGTGAACATCTGGTACTGATACTCTTCGGAGATTAATAATGTAACTATATTGTAGCAGGCTTTACTAATTCTTTTGAGTACTGTACAGAATTTTTAAATGGCTCCAAACATTAAAGATTGGTAATTGGGGATGGATTTCCTCTAGGACCGTCTCAAGATTTCAAACATTTCTGAAACTCCAAATCTAAAGGAGTCCACTTCCTTATTTCCCTTTGCGGATAAGGCTATTAATTATTCCCCTTTTGGTTCAGGTTCAATAAAACTACTGAACTCATTTCAATGAAAAGATGGGGGGAGTAGGCCTTTATTTTCCTGAACAGCCTGAACAGTCTTTTTTCTTAGTTTATATCATAGTTAGTGTTTTTAAAATATATCTTCCACATAAGTCAATTGTAGACCTTCAGCATCAAAGGATCTGAGTAACATCAGTGGAAAACCATAACCTTTAGCCATCATTTTTAAGTGCCATTAAAAAATGTCTCTCAAACAGGTTTTAAATTTAGTGTTGACCTGGTAACCTCAATCCAAAAGCATTCAACTTAAGCTGATTGTTTTATTTTACTTCCAAAACCTCTCCAGTTCAGTGAAGAATTGGTTAAGATATTCCACAAGAGGTTTACTGTTTGTATAGAATTTATTAGCTACATTAGACAGGAAAAAGGTGATTTGAGTTGCTTACTGAGAGAAGATTATTTAATATGTTTAACTGACCCTGAGAATACCAGGAGGAAAAGAGAATGAGAAGACTCAAAGGAAGATACTTCTCTGTCTGATGAAATACAAAATTGAATTGAAACAATGAGCAATTCAACTGTAGTACTGAATCAAATCTATTAATGACAGAGCATTATTTGGGGCTCTTTATCCAATCATCATCAAAATCCTTCTTTAGGTAAGCATTAGAGAACTTCAGAATATCTTCCAAATATATCCCTGATTAGAATGGAAACTTATTCTCCAAATTTTTCTACTGATCTGAAGCAATTTTCTCAAAATGAAATCCCTTAGCCTAAAGAAAATTACTGATCCCATGAAGAAATGGGCTTTCATTCATGACAATCTGAAATAAAATATTACTTTTCAAAAGTCTCCTAGAGTATATGCATGTGTGTATTTGTGTATCTTTATCTATATCTATATTTATATAGAGACATATACACATATACATATACATACGTATGTATATGTGTATGCATCTGAAGGATTGGTCTATATCAACTCTTTAAGATGTGTTAAAACTTTACCTCCCAAACCACAACTTTAAATACATGCTTTGGAAATCTGTCTCAGATGGACAGTTAGAAAGAGAACAGATTGCTGGGAAAAGCTATTAAAAACAAATCTTTTGGAGGAAAAACATTGCTTGGAATTGTTTACATGACAAAAGATGTTTTGCATTTGCAGCAGACACATGGCAAGGTTGAAGTAATTTATCAAATATTGTTCATTCTCTATTATATTAAAATTTTTCAATGTTACATTAAAAAGTCACAAATCAAGTCACATCAAACAAAATGCACTAGGAACAATCCATAGCCATATTTAGATGACTATCCCTCTTTGATAAATTCATTTTGGAAAATTTTCATCATCACCATGTACAAATTCTTATCATTATGGCTTTTGGGGCAATGCCTACTTGCTTATATTTTTTAACATTATGCATTACAAAATATTTTTGAAAGTTATAAAAAATTTCTCATATAAAATGCTTTGGTAGATTATAGCAAGAAAAATGAGTATATAAAATTCAAAGTTTAGGATACCTTGAAGGAGAAATGATTCCATTTGGAAAGTACTTTTTAAGTACCTATTATGTGCAAGATATTGTATTAATTGTTTTCAATGATTTAAACAAAAACTCTTGACTTCAAGAAACTTAAATTCTACTGAGGAGAAACCACATGGTCATATATAAGTAAATATGGACATAGTAAATGTAAAGAAATTGGGAATGGCAAGAAGAAAACACAAAACTTGGAGGGATCAAGAAACTGTTTATTAAAGAATAGCTCTATATCATCAAGAAGGATGGGAATTCAGAAATGTAGAGCTGAGGAAGAAGAATTTGTAGCATAAAGGACAGACTATGCAAAGAGGCAGAACAAGAGAGGAAATATTATGTACAGGGACCAGTGAATATCCCAGTTTAACTTGAACAGAAAGTGCATGAGAGAAAGTAATATGAAATCAGTCAGAAAATTGGTTATGTTTAAAATCATATTGTGAAGGGCCTTAAATACAGAGGAATTTATATTTTAGCTAGCGGCAAAAGTGAAAGTTCCTAAGAACAATAGTGATATGATAATAGATCGATAGAAATATGAATTTGGAAATTTTGTGGAGGGATGGATTAGAGACAAGAAACTACAGATAAAGCAAGCACTCAGGAGGCTACTACAACAGTGTAGGTGAGATATCATGAGGGTATGAAGTAGGATGGTGTCTATGTGAGGGGAGAGCAAGGAATTTATAGAAGAGAAATTGTAGATGACATTATAATTTTTGGATCAATTGAACAAGTCATTAAGAACTTTTAAAGCACCTATTGTGTGCCAGGCACTGTACTAAGCACTGTGAAGCAATCTTTAGCATATTTTAGGAATAAATTTCAAACTATTGTAAAAGATCTAAATTATGTTTTACCAAAACCAAAATGTCAAGAAGAAAAAAAGTAGTGATTGACCACAAAATAGTCCTCCTCATATTTGCAAAACTTTACAAGAAAGAGCTAGCACATCTCAAGAATATTCTTTATGAAAATAACAGATGGTAGCAGGGAAATCTTTATAGATGGTTTCACAATGAAAAATATTATAGTTAAAATACTAAATAAAATTTAGAGAATATAAAATAAAACCTAGAGAACCTTGCTGAATATATTGTTTTTTGTTTTTGTTTTTGTTGCTTTTTGCTGAGGCAATTAGGGTTAAGTGACTTGCCCAGGGTCACACAGCTAGGAAGTGTCTGAGACTAGATTTGAACTCAGGTCCTCCTGACTTCAGGGCTGGTGCTCTAACCACTGCGCCACCTAGCTGCCCGCTGTATATATTGTTTGCTGATTTTGTAAAAAAAAAAAAAAAAAAAAAAAATTGACTTGGTAGAGCAAAATGCAGCCTTGAACACCCTCCACAGACAAGATTTTCTCTTTGGGTCAAAATTATGACAGGCTCTATAATTTGTACTAGATTATTTTGAGAATAAAACAATCCAATCAAATATCTAAGCCCAATATTGTAATCAAGGATATGAAATTATTGAAGACAAATACTTTTGACTGGGAAATCAGTATTATAATGTATGTTTATAGGAGGGGGTTGTTCTTCTATACAGTAGTTAGAGAGATAGATTTCTAGCCTAAGAGACATGATTTTAAATCCCATCTCTTGACACATACTAGCTATTAGGCTCAGCAAGTCAATTAACTTCTCAGTGCTCTTGGAAGGTGGGGGAAAAGAGGGGAAAGAAAGAGAGACAGACAGACAGGCACACAGACACACAGACAGAGACAGAAAGACACACAGAGAGAATGTGAGTGTTTCCTCACCTGGGAACTCCCAATGCCAATGAAATCACAGGTAGAATCTCCCTGTCCCCTTCTCCTTACCACTTTATTAAGGTTTGTACATATTCCAACACAAGTCCCGAACAATATAGCATTCCTCAAGAATTTGCAAGAAGATTGCAAGATCATATATAACATCCCCTTTTTGGTTTTTAAAACACTTTATAAGCTCACCCCTTTCTTACTGGTCTAATCTTTTTAACATCTAACTCCCTTCCTTGTCCTCTGTATTCCAATGCCATGTTGTTTTTCACCCATGACTCTCCATTTCCCCACCTCATGATTTTTACTGCACAAACCTGGAAACCTCATTTCCACCTTCTGGCTTCCTCAATTTTCTTCAAATCTCAATTAAAATCTCACCTTCCGCAAGAAGCCTTTGCCAATCCCTTTCAATACTACTTCCCTCTTAGATCATCTCCTGTTTGTCAGGTGTTTATGTGTATGTTTTTAGATCTATAAACCTATAGATCTATACATACACATATCTAAATATATGTACATACTTATATATTTATACACATATACATATTCATATATATACACAAATACACATGAAAACACGTATGTATGTGTATATATATGTATGTATGAGATATATATATATCATGTTTGCATATAGTTGTTTGCATAGTATCTCCCTCATTAGACTGTAAGCTCTCTGAAGACAAAGTTTGTCTTTTATTTCTCTTTGCATCCCCAGTGCTTAGCACTGTGCCTGACACAAAGTAGGCACTTAATAAATGTTCATTAACAGATTGTCAAATTATCCAAACATTTACCAGAAAAGGGAAAAGGTGTTGGGAAATGGTTTGGGAGACTGGAGAAAGAGAGAAGAAAGATAACTTGCAAGAAAAATGGATGAAGATATCTTAAATTTTTCTCTGCTGTTGTTTCCTCAGAAAGCCAATGGTAAATGGTAGTGTTGTTTTAGGTTAATTTTGTTTTTTAACTTTTTCTAGATCCTTTGTAAGGGCTGCTAATAACTACTGGCCTGCTATTTGTTATTACCAATAATCGGTTTGAATTTTTTTCAAATAACAAACATTTCCTTTTTCTCTAACCTCACAAGACTCTTGAAGAAATAAGATTCATGCAAAATTAAGAAGCTATATGAAAGTAACATTAATTTAGAATTCCCACATTGTTGTCCATCATATTCAAACGTTTATGCAGAAATACTAAAAACAACACGATTTTCCATATAAGTCTTTGCCACACCAAGTGCACATATGGCTGACCCTTATTAAATAACTGTCACTGCTTCTGAGGGTCTGTAATAGTTTCCTATCCTCCATCTGGCTCAAGGACTCAAATTATTCCCAGGGCTTAACTAGATAATGATGAAAATAGTTAGATGATATGCTCTTACTTAGTCTCATAAGAGACTTTAGGAACCAAGAGCTTCAACTTTCTCATTTTACAGATGAGTAAACTGAGGTCCCAATTAAGAAAAGGCAAACATTAATGAGTGCTCAAAAAGCACATTACATTTGATTATATAATCACTGAAACTGTAGAGTTCCTACAAGTCATCTCCAATACCTTCATTTTGCAGCAGGGGAAACCAAAGTCCAGAAAAATCTAAGCAAGCAAGTCAGGATCCAGCACAGTCCCTGTCTCCAAAGCCAGCTGATTGCAGCATTGCGTTGTCTTGGCCTGATATGGAACCAGGTGATATTGTTGGCTAGGAAATCTTGCAGTATTTCTCTAGAGCCACGTGTGTTGAAAAAAGTCTAGATAGAATATGCTTAAATTCTTTAAACCATTGTCTAGGACCAGGCTTGGCTTTCACCATGGAGCTGACTTGGATGTCACATGACTTTAGGGTTAAGTCTTGGCCCAGATCTGGGTTTACACAGAGCAGGTTCGATCTTGGGGGCTTCCCATAAAACCTTCTTTCACGCCCCCAACCCAGAGTTTCTCCTGGGGACATCCGAATATAGAATGCGTCTGGGTCTCTACAGAGAGGGGCACAAAAAGGCCCTTGGCTTCTGTGAAAGCCCCCAAGCCGCCCATATATTGGATAGAAGACAACCTTTATTTTACCCCATAGAAAACACAAAGCATATATAAGACCCACAGAAGCCATAAACAGTCAGGACAACTTTCTTTCCCTCTCCAGTGAGTCCCGCTGTGCTCTCCACCACCCAGAGACCCACACAGTCCTACAGACTCCCAGCGCCACCCTGTGGTGAGATTCTTTGAAAGAAAATGCTTTTTGAGACATCCCAAACTCCTCTATTATGCAGCACAAAACTCCACTCCCCCCACCCTCAGTATTAGGGCTCCTTCAAAAGGGAATCTTGGACTTGGGGTTATTAGAGATCAACTTCCCACCTTATGATAAACTTCCTAGGGAGATATATATATACACATATATATATATATGCATATCTGTGTAAAACAAAATAATGGTACTGATAACTAGCATTTATATAACACTTTCAAGTTTGCTGTGATAACTCTTATGGGATGCTTGATATGCAAGCACTTCACATATGTGCTCTCTTTTGATGCTCAAAATAACTATGAGATAAGTGCTATTATCTCCATTTCACAGATAAAACAGTACAGTGATGGGTCCAGGATCACACAGCCTGACTCAAAGTCTATCACTCTGTTCACTATGCCACCCAGCTGAATAGTCTTACTATAAATATTATAACAAACATAAAATAATGGTTATTTTGGACATGCCTGCCATATATAATTGGGGGCAAGCATTGTTTCATTTTTGCTTTTGTATTCCCAGCATATAGCACAGGATCTACAAAGGTTTGTTTGATTGATAAGCATCTCTCCTTGGGACCAGTGCAAATGTCCATCTTTTGCTCTTCAAGTTCTCCCCACTGCACCTGCAGAACACATATACTTCATGGTGGTCATGGAGGGTCTCAGTCCTTGCTGCTCCTCTAGCTCTAGGGCCATATGTCACTCCTCTTCGTTTCAAAAAGCTGACTAAGGGAGTTTATGTCTTTGCTTCTGAAACAATTCCATGTCATGGAACCTCTTCTTGAACCATCACTTCTACCTCCTCCCCACTTGTAAACTGAACTATTTCTGGATCTGATGAATCAATTCTGTCTTATTTTATCAAGTCTCCACACCTCCCATACTGCTTCATGTTATTCCTGCTGAAGTACAGTGCACAGACATAACTTCTCCATTATCAAATTAGAATATAAAGTCCAGGAACAGTCTTGCTTGCATTAATTTATACCTTTAGTACTTAGCATAGTGCATGAAAAATAGTAAGTGCTTAATTAATGCTCTGTTTATTTGTCTCTCTGCTATCCAAGCAATCTCTCTGGCCCAGAAACCCTGCCACTGCTTCTCCAAGGTTATCATCTCTGGGTGCTGTACAGCTGTGAAGTTTTTCACTGCCACCAAAATCTCATCCTGCAATGGCCTGAACTTGAACTATATCTGTACACTCAGTTCAGCTCTGCTCTGGTTCTCTCATCCCTGCATATATCAATAAGTCTAAGACCAAGACTGTATCTTGGATTTAACAAATTCCCAAGACAATCAATCAGTCCTATCTTCAATGCCATGTTGCAGTCAATTAAATTATCCTTAAATGCCATATCCATATTTTCCATAGAGAAGTAACCTCAAAGACAGAACAAAGATTTTTCCCTTTGTTATTTTAAATTAAATTATTTTTCAACTAAAAAAAATGAATCTTCTCTCCCTAAATACCTCTCTCATCCTTTAAGCCTTATCTAATTGACCAGACTACTGGAGGAATTAATGCCCAAGCTTATTGAAGATATATCATTAATCATGGAGATGCCCACAGTTTGCAAAGGGAAATATTGTCCAACACTTCTTGGTTACACAATTTAAACGTCTTTTTAAAACATATTTTAGATTTCTAGCCAAGATGGCTTCCTAAATTGAAGCAATCAGCCCAACTTTCACAGCCTTACTTTAGCAGAAACCTAAAAATAACACTAGATCAAACAATAATCATCAAGAAAGAATGAATGCTTCCTCTACATCAGAATTACATAAACAATCAGCCAGAAGCAATTGTCTACAGACAAACTGGTAGCCTGCAAGGCTCTAGAATCAGCAAGAGAAAAGGTTGCCCTGAGAAAAATTCAAGGATAGTCATAAAGAAAAATAGCTTTGAAGGGAGTAGAGCTCTGATCATCAAAACAATGAGCAGTCATGTTGCTAGAGGTCTCCTAACAGAATATTGTTTATGGGGAAGGAGACATTTTTGGATGTGGCTATAATGGGACTATGTTTTGTTTCATCATGCCTATGTCACATGGTATTTATTGGGGGTGGGAGGGAGAGACAGAGACAGACAGAGAGAGAAAGAGACAGAGAGATACAGAGAGACAGAGATAGAAAGAGAGTGACAGAGACACAGAGAGATACACACAGGGAGAGACAGAAAGACAGGGATAGAGACAAACAGAAACAGATTTAATGGGAAAAAGAGTCAGGAGGGTGGCAATAGTGATCTTCCCCACTCTACCCCACTTCCCAAAAAAGTAGAGAAAAGAACGATTGAAACATTTTTTTAAGTGGACATAAGAAAGAACAGACAAGTAGGACAGTTTTGAAAGCAACATGTCAAACACATTTTATATATATTTTTAAGCAAACATTTTGAAAAAAAAAAGATTCAGAGTTTCCTTTACAATCCTCTTCTGCATCATACTTTGTATATAGGAATACTTCTTTCTGATGTTTGTTAAGATCGGAATTAAAAAATAAAATTGAAACATTTATTTTACTGTTTTGTCAGTGACAATAATTACGCATGTCAGCTAATAATCAAGATAATTTCCCCACTACAATAAACAAAAACAGGATTGAAAAACTTAAGAAGCTAGATGGATGCAATAAATAATATCAATCCCATAGGACTGAAACAGTTCTCTATCCACTTGGCAGGAAGGTGGCAAACTACCAGGTTATAAAGAGGTATATATTGCTAGACATGACTAAAGCATAAGTTTGTTTTGCTTAATTATGCCTTTTTTTTTCTTTTTGCAAGGGAGGGTTCTTTGTAAGTAAAGGATTACTGGGAAAGTAAAAGTGATGTTTAAAAAAACCCAACCAACTGCTATGGCATAACTACCATATTTACAAAATCCCCTTCTTAGAAATAACTGCTGTTCATAAGAAAAGTGGCTACGAATCCATAAATTATCTTCTAGGTACTTTCACGAATTTGTTGGGGTTTTTTTTAAATTGAATGCTCTCAAATTGCTATGCAGGAAACAGATAACCTTGATATGAATTTCCAGCATAGTGAAGCAGTTGAAAATGCAAGTCTATTATTGGGGTGCATAAACAGAAGTATCAAGTATAATTAATCATCTTCTAATCCATACAATATGGTAAGATTGTAAAGACAAATAACTTTCAAAGACTGAGAAACTCTGGCAAACAAAATGACCCACCAAAATTACAGAGGAACTGTGACGTACCATGTTCTAGCAGAGAAAGGATAGATTCTAGATACAGAAGATAGGTTAATTTTTCATTGTAGAGATTTTGGTTTTCTTTTATTTTCGGTGGGGAAGGAGAGAAAATAAATTTTTTTAAAAAGTCGAATAAAATAGAAATTATACAAGGGAAAAATTACTGTTGTTAGAATATTAGTACCAAGTATAGACTCAGCACCTAAGAGTGAAATGGGCACAATTTAAAGAAAATTCAGATCACAAA
Organism: Myrmecobius fasciatus; assembly: GCA_023553655.1. Classification (NCBI taxonomy): domain Eukaryota; kingdom Metazoa; phylum Chordata; class Mammalia; order Dasyuromorphia; family Myrmecobiidae; genus Myrmecobius; species Myrmecobius fasciatus. Next base: position 416,281 of record JAJPUD010001367.1, read on the forward strand.
GATGATTCTGAAGTTTGAAAAGTAAGAGCTATGAAGGGCAACTAGGTGCTTCAGTGAATAGGATACTGGCCCTAGAGTCCGGAGGATCTGAGTTCAAATTTGACCTTCGATACTTACTGCGTCTCGATGGGCAAGTCACTTAGTTGCCTTAGTTTCCTCAGCTGTTTTAAGTGAGGATAAGAATAGCACCTACCTCCCAGGAATGTACCTTCTACATCCTGATAGCCACTATTTACTGAGTCACCACAAGCTTGCCTCTTTCTTGTGGAGTCAGAAATATTGCAGGACATGTTGTTGCTTTGTTAAACATTGGAATACACTCTTGAAAACAGTAGCTTCATCAAACTTCCTGTTACAAGGTTGAGTTCCAACCTCCCAAAGCACCCCAGGAAACTGGAGGACACTACTCCAAGAAGACTTACTTGATGAGAAAAGACTGCTTTTAGACATAGTTCAAGGTTAACCCTCTCATCCCTTCCTTACTGTATTCCCAAGGCCCTAAAGGCACTGCACCCTCTTCATACCGCACCAGGGGAAGAGAAGGGAATAAGTATTTATAGAGTGCTTATAATATGCTAGGCACTGGGCTAAGAGCTTTTACCAATGTTAACGTATTTGATCCCCACAATAACTCTGGGAAACAGGTGCTATTTTAATCCCCATTTTATAGTTGAGGAAACTGAGGCAAGGATGACAACCAGCTTTTTTATGGGGCTTTAAGATTTGCAAACAACTCTATAAATATTATCTCATTTTATCATCCCAATAGACAGAGGTTAAATGACTTGCCCAGAGTCACATTATCACTTCCTCGGGCATACACATACACATACATTAAGATCCAGGACACAGTCCTTCTAAAGGGAGTTGGCAAAGCCTCAGAATTGATAGGTAAGTTTACTTAAATTCCTGGGAAGGAATCTAATTTAAGATGTATTAATAAAGGTATAGTCAGTGGGTATCAAAAAGGGAAAATTATTAAGAGCCCAAATGGTTTCATTAAGAATAGGTCATGAGGGGCAGCTAGGTGGCGCAGTGGATAGAATACCAGCCCTGAAATCAGGAGGACCTGAGTTCAAATCTGATCTCAGACACTTAACATTCCCTAGCTGTGTGACCCTGGGCAAATCACTTAACTCCAATTGCCTCAGTAAAAAGCAAAAAAAGAAAAAAAGAAAAAGAATAGGTCACGAGCTATTTATAAATATTCAAGCCATTCTCCAATCGATAAATGGTCAAAGGATATGAACAATTTTCAGATGATGCAATTAAAACTATTTCTAGTCATATGAAAAGGTGCTCCAAATTACTATTGATCAGAGAAATGCAAATTAAGACAACTCTGAGGTACCACTACACACCTGTCAGATTTGCTAAGATGACAGGAAAAGATAATAAATGTTAGAGGGGATGTGGGAAAGCTGGGACACTGATACATTGTTGGTGGAACTGTGAATGGATCCAACCATTCTGTAGAGCAATTTGGAATTATGCTCAAAAAGTTATCAAACTGTGCATACCCTTTGGTCCAGCAGTGTTTCTATTGGGCTTATATCCCAAAGAGATCTTAAAGGAAGGAAAGGGCCCCACATGTGCAAGAATGTTTGTGGCAGCCCTTTCTGTAGTAGCTAGAAAGTGGAAGCTGAATGGATGCCCATCAATTGGAGAGTGGCTGAATAAATTATGGTATATGAATGTTATGGAATATTATTGCTCTGTAAGAAACGACCAGCAGGATGATTTCAGAGAGGCCTGGAGAGACTTCCATGAACTGATGCTGAGTGAAATGAGCAGAACCAGGAGATCATTATACACGGCAACAACAGTACTATATGACGATCAATTCTGATGGACATGGCTCTCTTCAACAATGAAATGTTTCAAACCACTTCCAATTGTTCAGTGAAAAAAGCCATATACACCCAGAGAGAGGGATATGAAATGTGGACCACAACATAACATTTTCATGCTCTCTATTGATGTTTGCTTGCATTGTGTTTCCTTTCTCTGTTTTTTTTCTTGTAGATACAATTTTTCTTGCACAACAAGATAAGTTTGGGAATATGTATATATATATATATATTCAATTTGTCAAGTATTTTAATATAATTAACATGTAGTGGACTTCCTGTCACCTAGGGGAGGGGTGGGGACTGGGGGGGGGAAATTTCTAACGGAAAGCTTTGTAAGGGTCAATGTTGAAGAACTACCCATACATATGTTTTGCAAATAAAAAGCTTTAATAAAGAAAAAAAAAGAATAGGTAATGAGCAATTCTAAAGGACTCAATATAAAAGATACTATCTGGCTCCAAAGAAAGAATTGATAAACTCAAGTATAAATTGAAGCATAACTTTTTCCCCACTTTATTTTTTTGCTTGGCTGATATGAAAATGTTTTCCATGATTTCACATATGGGAGAAAATTTGGTACTGAAAAATTTTGAAAAAATAATGTTAAAAATAAATAATCTTAAAAATAGGTCACGAAAAATCACCCTCATATCCTTTTCTGACAAAGTTATATAGTGGAGAGGAACATGACGTGAAAAAGAGAGAGCCTGATTCAGGATTAGGAAGAGGTAAGTCTAATTTTCATATACATATATGTGTTGTTTGATTTGGGACAAGTCATTTGTGTTTCCATTTCCTTACCCAATTTTCTAATGCTCTAACTTGCAGGACACTTGCTGATACAAACTGACAAAAAAGTAAGTTCCTTGCTAGGAGTCCGCTACACCAAAGAAATCAGTTATCCTGACCAAAAAACCAAAGCAAAACAAAAACCAAGACTCCAAACTAGCAGATCAGGGCAATGCCAGGCTACATATATCGGATACTTGGCTTTCACCAAGCATTTAACAGAATATCTCATGCTATCCCTGTGAATGAGACTCTATTTGAAAATACTGGCATAGAAAACAGTCCTTTATACTTACTGTCAACTGAGAGAGAAGCCTGCAATAGAATAACTAAGAGAAAAGTTTTATTGGTGGTTTGGATATGGGCACAGGTAGAGAGATTAGCAGCTAGGTGGTGCAGTGGAAAAAGCACTAGATCTAGTCAGGAAGGACTGAATTCAAATCCAGCCTCAGATATATAATAGTCAAGTGACCCTGGACAAATCACTCTGCCTCAGTTTCCTCATTTGCAAAATGGGGATAAGTTCTTCATGAATATTATGTGATAAATTCTTTAAACACATAACTTTTCAAATGAATTATGAAGCATATTAGCAATATGGAACTCATTTACACAAAGTAAGGGTCCCAATATCGTGCCATCCAATCATCCTCCATGGGTCCCTTGTTATCTTCCCTGCTTCCCTTTTTCTTCACCTAGTCTGAACATATAGAACTCAGTTCCAGGGGGGTGAGGTAGTACAGCAGATAGAGCTTTGGACCTGGAAAACCTAAATGCATTTATGAGTTGTATGACTCTGAGCAAATCACTGACTTAATTTTTCTCAACCTCAGTTTCCTCATCTGTAAAATAGGAATAGCACCTATTTCCCATTTGATATGTATAAAGTGCTTTGCAAATCTTGAAGTTCTATATAAATGCTAGTTATCATATAATACTAATAGTAGCTAATCCACATTGTGCTGCTTGGTGAGTGGGTACAAATTCATTGAACCCACCTACATCTAGCCAACCCCAGACCATTCTTCCTATACCATCTAGCCATTCATCCTAGATCACTTCATATTTGCCTTGCTGTATCCTAACTCCTTCCTTCTGTCGCTTATTCTGAGTCCAACACTCCAAAAAATAACACTGATGTTTCTGGGAAAAGTGTAACCCTCTGGCTCCATTTATCACTTTTATGACTCCCCAGACCAAAATTCTCAATTCTAGCCACCATGTCTCTATATGAGTTTCCTCCTCTTTGTGATTATAATCTCCCTGAGGGCAGGCACTCCACTTTTGTATTTGTTTTCCCTGAACATACTACTATACCAAATGCTAATTCATTCATTTGTATAAAGATAAACTGAAAGATGGAGAAAAAACTCCAATTCACATTAATTCAACAAGCATTTATGAAATGCCAGTTTTGGGACAGGCACTGGAATAGGGTAGGAGGCAAAAGACAAATATGAAGTAGCATTTTGTTGTGCTATTATCCAGCCCTTGAAGAATTTATATTCTCCTGGGAGAAGGTGACATGTGAAAAGACAAGTAAATACAAGGTAATTGAGGGAGGAGAATACTAACAACTGGGGGGGATCAGAAAAGGTGAAGCTTCTTTCCCAAGGGTCAGGCTTGTGCTTTATGTGAATGATGGATTGGGAAGAAAAAATCCAGAGTCCCGGAGACAGGAAGTTAATGCAATCACCCAGGCAAGAATTGCTTTAAGGCCTAGACTAGGGCAACCTACATTGGTGGAAAGAAGGGTAGAAAAAGTATGGGATATTGTGGGAATAGAATTGCTAAGACGAGGCAACCATCTGGGTACTGGGGCTAAGGGGGGGGGGGACTCTGAGAATGTGGTATGAAGGATCAATCATGGTGTCCCTCTGCAGAAAAAGAAAAAACAAAAGGAAGCTAAGAAGAATAATGATGATATTCAATTAGTTCACAGATTTAGAAATGGAAGGAATCCAGAGGTCACTGAATTCCACTCCTTCATTTTGCACATATGGAATTTGTTCTTCAGTCGTGTCTGATTCTTCGTGACCCCATTTGGAGTTTTCTTAGCAGAGATACAAGAGTGGTTTGCCATTTCCTTCTGCAGCTTATTTTCCAGGTAAACAAACTGAGGCAAATAGGGCTAAGTGACTAGCTCGAGTCAAAAGGCTAATAATTGTCTGATGATAGATTTGAACTCAAGATCCATGAATCTTCTTGACTCCAGACTGTGTGCTCTATCCACTTTATCACTCAAAGGAGTGAAGCTATCCATACAGGATTACACAAGCAATAAGTTTTGTCTTTTTGTTTTGGATTGCTTTTTTTCGGGGGGAGGGGAGAAGGTGTTAGGTAGGAGAAATAAGTATTTATTAAGTATCTACTATGTGCCAATCACTGTGCTAAATGCTTTACAAATATTATCTCATTTGAAATTCACAAGCTCTCTAGGGAGATAGATAAATATCTCCATTTAACAATGGAGGAAACTAAAGGCAAATGAAGGTTAAGGGGCTTGTCCAGGATAACACAGCCAATAAATGTACAAGACAGAATTTCAACTCAGGTCTCCTTGGCTTCTGATCCAGGATTCTATCCACTGAGCCACTTAATTGCTTACAAGGTGGGATTCAAAGTTGAGCCTCTTGTCTATTTACTATATGTTCCTTCCCCTACTTGAGAGCCATCACGTGAGAAATAAGTTTTGTTCTACTTGGATCCAGAAGGCAAATTAGCCCTGAAAGGCAGCAGTTGTTGAAAAGTCTGATTTTAGTCCAAAAAACAGGAAAATTCCCCAATAATTCCAATTTTCCAAAGAAGTCTAGCTCAGTGGCTACTCAGGCACCACTAGATAAAACTATAGGAGCCTAAATACCTTCAACAATCCCTGTTCTTTACCTAATTTGCCCTGGGATCACTTGTCTCCTCAATGTGGGAACTGGGTTCCCAAGCTTTTGTGATAACACTTATTATAAAACTATTGAAAAAAAATTGTTTTCTGACACTTGTCTAAAAGATCTTCTCAGGAGGGGAGAGGAAGTTTTAAAAAATAACAAAGTTACCTAAAACAGAAACATGAATCACAGTGTGGAGCAGATAATTTTATTCCTATCCACAAAAAAAAAGAAAAAAAAGAAAAAGAATAAGAAATGCTAAGCAGCATAGAATTACAGAATGTTTAAGAGACTAAAATTCAGGCTTTCTTGAGATATTGGCAAATGTTTGTCAAAGCTGCTCATTAAGTATTTTTATTTCACAACCCCTAGTAGAGCTTGATCAAGGTCAAGCAAGCTCTTTATTTTGGTGGGTTCTCTCTGTGTGGCCACCATTTTTCCACTCCACTGAACTGCCAAAGTTGCTGCTGCATCCTCGAGAACCCAGGAAATGGTAGGACATGAGCTGTAAGATTTCAAGATTTCACCCTGTCTCAAGAGCATAAGGTTCAAACAGGAGGACAACTTTCCAAAGAGTCCATGAGCTCATGGCTTACAGCCCCAAGTAGAGGGGAAGGACATCCCCCCAGCAGCTCTTTAACACTTATAGCTTCATCTTTACACCTTGAGATCAGCAGGAAGAAGAAATCTGCCTGGGTAAATTTAACCCTTCTAGTATATCTGCAAAGTTCTGACTCTACAGTCAATCTAAAGAGACATTAGTCTCACCAAAAGGAAGAAGGGGATCTTTGAATTCCATCATTTTCCATCTCCCTTTCCCTACAATGTAGCCCCCAAAAGGGGGCTACACTCTTAATGGTGTCCTCTCATTGGAGACCTTCAAGAAAAGGCTAGATGTTATAGAGGGAATTTCTGTTTCGGTTTAGCGTAAATCTGAGATCAGATCCAATCTGGAGAGTCTTTGATTCTACTTCTCAAAAGGGTCTCTCCAGTTCACTAATTCTAATGAGGATTTGCAAGTTGTCAGCAGTAAAAGAAAGCTACTTCATCCTTCTTTGATATACTAGAATATACTATCCTTCAAATAAAAATATGATGTTACTGCACAGCAAAGTTGGGGATGTGTTGTCTTATGGAGAATGGTAACCACTGTCCCACTTGTATCCAAGCGCCCTGACAAAGCTTTGTCAAGGAACAGAATTTTCAATTTGAAGGCACTGACTGAATGGTGACTCAAACCTGTGCCTTTGGCCACAAGCTGACTAAGCAGGCCAGTCCAAACAATGGAGTCGCTAACTCACAGGATTGTTGCCATGTGCTGGTGAGGTGAAACAACTAGAGATTGAAAACCTCCTTCACCTTGTTAAGAGGGAAAGTAAATTCATTTATTTGGACCAAAATGGGAAGACTGAAAAGAGGTGCTTATCGAAGGGAAAAATGATTGTGTTAAATTTCACATTGTGCTAGCACACACTCTGTTTTAGCACTCTTATTTTGTTACATTACCATCAAGCACTTAATAATTTTTTCCTAAAAATTATTAAATGCATTCATCTTTCTTTACTAGAAAAACTGTCCTACACTGGAATCTGGTTTCTTTCTCATGGGTCTAACATTTCAGTTTGTTGTAAACAGCATATGGATATAGATTATGCAATGATAATGTGCGCTACATTCCAAGGATTTATATTGCCTGTATACATTTGTATAGTAAGTAATTAATTCATCATTTTTTCTCTTCCCTCAAAATAAATAACCTAGAAATCTACCAAGTAAAATGCCCATCCAGTATTTTTGCTAAAGATCTCCTCCATCTGTACTTTTTAAACATCATTACTTCTTTTATCAACTGAAAGTTATTAAAGTATATAACATGAAAAATAGACAGAAAATGAATATCATACAATCCATATATTGTGACGTGATGAAGAAAGAGGGTAGGGAAGTGAAAGGAACAAGTATTTATTAAGTGCCTACTACTTGTCAGGCACTATGCTAAGCACTTTACAAGTATTTTCTCGAGAGAACAAAATATTTCAACTGAGAACTAGTATAACCAAAGAAAACTTTTTTTCTGAATTTGTAATAATAATGTCATGAGTAATTTAGCTCCTTATATGATCATAACCATTAGACTCATACTTTTTTTTTGTTGTCCAATACTAGATGAACCAAGGGATATCCATCATTAAATTTAATTCCTTTTTACATATACTCAATTGTCATTTATTAATAAAATGCATTGTCTCTCAAACATACACATACATTAAAGAAGCTCTTCAAATAAGCAGAGCTCACATTCACCATAATCACAAAAGAAAAAAAAAACCCTTCAAACTCACATGTCAAAAATTATCATCTTCAATTTGCTAAAGCTTTCAAACAAGAACACACAAGGGTTCTGGTATTCTACTCTAACCTGACTTTCACCCCCTTCAAAAAGAACTAAGAGAAGAAGGAAAAAGGATATCCAAAGGCATTTCTCATCAATTGCTAAATGGTCCAATATATTCGTAACTCTATCTCCCTTTCCTTTACACCAAGTGAGTGATGAAAACCTGATGGGACAGGCCTGCAAGCAACACACAATAATAGCAAGTCACTGAGGTGAATTCACAGAAATAGACAAAAATATAGCCAAGGTTGCAAGGGAAGGTTAATACTAGGAACTTGCATAGGGACATAGGAAAATATCATCATTGTGAAAGGAAGAGGTTAAAAAGTTTAAAGAAAATTTCTGAATAAAATTACTATTACTAAGGCAGTGAAAGGGATCAATTTTCTTAAAAAACAGGAGTCAATCTCTGACCCAGCTCCCCAGGTATTATATACAGCCCTCAAGAACATAGCCATTTAGAAAGTAACTGCTTCAAGGAGTCCAGCTAAAACTACAAAGACTTGAAATTCCAGTCAGACACAGGAAATCCTTTAGGGAATAAAAGAATTTTATGACTCAGAAGATGAAAATCTCCATGAATACTCACCAAACTAATCTAATGAAGTATTGTCACTGGGAAAGGAGTTTGATAAATTTATGTGTAGGGTAGCAAAAACTTAAAGCAAAACAGGAAATGGGGCAAATGTGAACCCTGTTTTCATTTGTTACCTTTTACTTTCAGAGTGCAAACTGGCTCTAAATGACCTAGTCTTTTCTGTGTTGTCATATTTGATTATTTTTTTTAAATTACTGGGATTTTGAGAAAACCTTCACTCAAATTCAAAAATACTACAAATCATCCCAGAAACTTGGGTCAATTTTTAAAATTTTGCCATTAAGTAAAATTTCACAATTAAGTAAGATCAAAAAATAAGAAGCAATTCGCCCAATTCAGATGTTATTATAAAGGGGAAATGAGGCAATAATTGTGTCATTAAAAAAAACTACATTTGACTTTCTTGAATTTGTACAGATGATGCTTTAATGGGAATAAAAACAAGACCCAAAGTACTATTTGCCAGGTGCTATGTGCTAGGTACTAGGTACCAGGGATACAAATACAGAAAATAAGAGTCCCTACTCTTAAAAAGACTACATCCTAACAAAGGAACTTACCTAATTTTCCATTTTCTAATGCAGTTTTCAACTCAAAATAATACCTACAGCATAAGAAATTATCTTTTGGTAACTGGTTGTTAAAAAAAAAAAAAAAAAAAAAAAGATGTCGCCAACCATGAAAGCCTTCTGTTTGATCTTGCTTCCTCTACTGCTGGGTTTCATCGCTAAACTATGAGTCTGCATCCTCCTATTTAGGTTTGATTCTGGAGTCCACTTAAAATAGTAAATGTTTACATTAAATGGACAAGAGAATGTGTGATATATTTTAACTGTCAAATGTGTTGTGAACAGCAGCAGCTGGAAGAAGAATGTGTAGACCGCTTCACTGTTAACACCAAACCTTTTAGATTCTTCAAATCAGCAGCTACACTCTTCATAGAGCTCATAGGCAAAAAATGTTTTGTGGGTTTTTTTTCTGATAGAGTTGGGAAGCCCAATAAACATGTGATGTAGAACCAATGTGATCATTGGCATCATTCCCCATTCATCTGTGGATTTTTTTACACTCAGGTACCAGGAATTATAATTAACCAACATTTTTTTCAGTGATCAAGGAGTCGAACTGGACAGTGAAGCTTTTTATTCTTAGGGTGCTGATTCAGATTCAGAAAGGGGTTCCACAATTGAAAATCATTCTATTCTGGACTGCCTTTGAGAAATAAGCTGATGGTTTACCAACAATGGCAGCTGTAGTGAGGTATTTAGGGCAACAATCTTTCTAAGAAGAAAAGAGCAGAATCATGGACAAAAATATCCATTATTGTTTTCCCTCATTCATTTAGGACTTGGGGGATAAAGACAAAAACAGATTAAAGATAGCAAGGGAGGCTATTTCTCAAAAATGTACTCTAACAAGTGTCTAAAAAGAGCACCAAACTGAATAATAACCAATAAATCCAAAGAAAGTTTCTAATAAATGCCATCATTAAGTCCAGACATCCCCAAAAAAAAACCCAACCAGAAATCTATGAATACAGGATCTCTCCAGAACAGCAAATCCAAGTTAAGAAGTCTGAGACCTGTCAGTCTGGACCAGAGATGCTGCAGGAGCACTTGAAACCTTCAGTAATTTGTCTGTGGGGACAGAAAGGCAGGAGTGTTCAAGCAAAGAAACTCCAATGTAATCAGAAACTGACATTGTTGAGTGCTCTGACTGTAAGCATGAGACTGGAAATTGGCAGTGCTTATGGCTGGATGTCACCATGGGCATCATTCTGGTGAGAAATGCTCTAGAAATCCTTGAAAATTATAGGATTCTGAACCCAGATGATCTGGAAGGTCCTATAAGGTGCCAGTACTAAGAGCACAGACACAAAAAAGAAAGCGGAAGGTAATTTAGGTAATTCAGGTCAAGGTCAAATAGGACTCAGCTCCCACTGCTAGCCCCATCTCTATTCAAGACCAGAACTTGTCCCTGGTTGTTGTTTAGTTGTTCAGTCATGTCTGACTCTTTGTGGCCCTGTAAACCCTACTATATTCTTGTCAAAGATATTAGAATGATTTTCCATTTCCTTCTCCAGTGGATTAAAATAAATAGAGATTAAGTATTAAGTATTATTAAGTAAGTATCTGAGGCCAAATCTGAATTTGGATCTTAGGGATTTCAAGCCCACAGAGCAATTTAGCTGCCTCCTGGCTCTGGCACACAGTTCCAAATCAAGAACTGAGATTGGAGATGTGAGTAAACATCTAAAAAACAAGCAAACAAGCAAATACCTATTAAGAAACATTATGGGTTCAGATATATTAAAAAAAATAAATCCCAAAGTATCAGAAGAAGAAAAAAAGTTGCTTAGCTACAAGGAAAAGAAGAGAACCTGGAACAAATGAATCAAAAGATTAAAAGTAACACAAACACTCTGGAGGGACCAATTAGAAGGATAATAAATTGCTTAGTATAGAAGGTAGAAAACCTTAGCCATAGATTCCCTGAAAAATTAGAGTATGAAATGTGAATTAGAATATGAAATAGAAATCCATGAATCCATGAGATAACAATGTTAGCACAAAAACAATAAACTGAAAAAAATTAAATGTAGAGTTATCTACTACCAACAACAACTGAATTACAAAACAAGCTGAGGACAGAAAATTTCATATACCCTAAAAATGGGTTTTTTTTAAAAGTCTAAATACCATCAAGAAACAATGAAGGGCAGGTAGGTGGTGCAGTGGATAGAGCACCAGCCCTGAAGTCAGGAGGAACTGAGTTCAAATGTGGTCTCAGACCCTTAACACTTCCTAGCTGTGTGATCCTGGGCAAGTCACTTAACCCCAATTGCCTCAGCAAATAATAATAATAATAATAATAATAATAAAATAAAATAAAAATTTTTTAAAAGAAATAATTAACCACTCAGATCTATTAGAAAGGGAGGGCAAAGAGATTTTTTTTAATCTGTCAGTTACCTATTCAAAAAAACAACAACAAAAAAAAAAACAACCCAAAATGAAACTCCTAGGATTGTCAAAGTTTCTATGTCAAAAAGAAAACACTTCACAGCCAGAAAAAAATAACTCTAGTACCAAGAAACCACAATCAGAATCACCAAAAAAAAATCCAACTCTCCTAAAAAAGAGAAAATAATGACAAATACTATTCCAAAATACAAAAGGCAAAAGCTTACAACTAAGAATAATTTACCCTGAAAAACTGAGCCTGAACCTACATGGGGAGGAGGAGATTCCTGATGAAAAATTAAATCTAAGTAGAAATTTATAAATGCAATCATAGAAGTCAAGAGAAACCTAGAAAGGTAAATATATTTAAGCAATTTAAAGAGGACTGTGTCACTTGATGATGAAGTGCTTACCTTCTAATAAAGTGAGAAGTAAATAGAGCCTTAATATGTTCAAAGATCACAGGGGAAATTAAGAAAGAAAAACAAAGCCTAAAAGTGGTTTTGTTCTGTTTTTGTGGTCTTAAGATTTGTCTTTAAGACAAGAAAGAATAGGGATGGATAACTAAAAGCACTAGGGGAAAAAAGAGGAAAGGGGATAAATTTACTATTTCTCATTACCAGGAGGTTACACAAACAGGGAGAAAGTGATAGAACAGTATTACGTGAATTTCATTTTTGTATGAAGGAAGGTTCAACACACATACAGACACACTCATACCTACATGTAGATATAGTTTGGAGTTGGAATCGAATAAATACAACAGGGGCAAGGAAGGAGAGAGGGACTTGTTGAGAGGGTAGCATCAAGAACAGAACAGTCAAAATCAAAATAAACTTCAACCTCATAGGTTGGCTCATGAAGGAAGGATGAAAAGGAAAGAACTAAAGGTTAAGAAACAACAACCAGGGTCAAAGTGAAGGGAAGACAGAAGAGCAATGAAGTAGAAGCAAATTGCTTTAATTACAGATCACTAATGTTGATGATGTCTATTCTTTCATTACCTTCTTTGTTTAAAAAAAGAGAGCTTTGGAGGAAGAGAGGATAAGAAGATATGGATATGATATAAGAAAAAGTAATTGATAAGCATAATTTTGAGTAGAAGTGACTCATCCATTACATGAAAAAGAATAGCAAAATGAATTAGAAAATAGAATTCAACTTTATGTTATTTAAAAGAAACACACTTGAATCATAAAGATTCACACAAACAAAATGACAGAATAGAGAAAAAATTATTAGTCAGACAAAAAAGAACTGGGGATCACAACCATGATTTCAAATAATGAAAAAAGGCATTGTTAAAATGGATATGGAAAGTACATTATGCTTAAAAGTATCATTACTTGAAAGTAATGATAATGAAATAATATCATTATTTAAGATATGTACTAAATGGCATAGCACTTAAGTACTTGAAGTGAAAATTAATTGGATTGTAATGAGAATTAAGTAGTCAAACCATAGTAGTTAGGGGATTCAACATTCCTTGTTCAGACTCAGATAAATCTAAGGGAAGGAAAGTCTAAAAATAAAGAAGTTAAGGACTTTAGTAGAATTTTAGAAAAGTTAGTTATGATAGATCTCTGGAAGTTGCTGAATAGGAATAACAAAGAATATACACATTTATGCATATGTAGTGCATGGGATTTTTATAAAAATTGGACATGTGATAAGGGATTAAAAACATTAAACAAATACATAAAAGAAAAATATTAAATACATCTTTAAAGAATGCAATAAAAATTATGCTAAGTAAAGGATCTTTGAAGAAATCATTCAGACTGAAATGGAGAATAAACAACTTAATCCTAAAGAACCGGTTGGTCAAACAACAAATCCTAATAATTCCTATATCAAAGGAAATTGCAACAACAGCAGGACATAACAAAAACTTTTTTAATGTAGCTAAAGCAGTACTTCAGAGAAAAGTTAAAAATATACAAAATTTTATTAAGAAAAGAGAAAGTGGGGCAACTAGATGGTGCAGTGGATAGAGCACCAGCCCTGAAGTCAGGAGAACCTGAGTTCAAGCATGGCCTCAGACATGGCACTTCCTAGCTGTGTGACCCTAGGCAAGTCACTTAACCCCAATTGCCTCAGGGGAAAAAAGAAAGAAAAGAGAAAAATCAATTAATTTGGTATATACAAAAAATTTTAAAGAAACATAAAACAAATCACTATCAAAATAAAAATTCTGCAAATCAAAGATTTTTTAAATCAAAACAGAATTTTTTTTGTGAGAAAGAGAAAGTGTGTGTATGTATGTGTAGGAATTAGAATATTAAAAGAATGTAGTTAATCATAAAAATAAAAATTTGTAAATCAAATTAATTTTAAATTTAAAGAAAAAACCTACTGAATTGATAAATATAACTAAAAACTAATTTTTAAAAAACTAATAAAATAATCAGTCTGATTTTAAAGAGAGGAAAACCAACTTGACAATTACCAAAAATAAAAAGGAAAACTCACAACAAATAAAGAAGAAATTAAAACAAACTATTCTTGTCTAATTTGATAATAAATTGAAAATGCAAATGGAAGAGATAAATATTTACAAAAATATAAAATGCCCAGAATAATAGTTCAAGAAATAGAAGGTTAAATAACCTAATTTCAGACAAAGAAATTGAACTAGGAATAAATGAATTCTTAAAAATGAGAAGGAAAAAAAATCCCTGTATCAAATGGATTTACAAATTAATTGTCAAATGTTTTAAAAAACATTCAATTCTAATATGAAATCAATTTGACAACAAATAGGAAAAGAAAGGAGAAAAGCTATCTACAGTAATAAGACAAGAAAACAAAGTAGGGAATAAGCATAGGCAAAGAAGAAGAAATATAGATTAAAATGATGATCTGTTTACAGAATCTTAAGAGAGTCAAACAAAAAAATGGATTAAAAATAATAAATTCAAGAAAATAGTAGGCTATAAATGAACTCATATAAACAGTTTTTCTGCTTATTGCCCCCCCCAAAAAAAACTAGAAAGAGATAAATCACTATAGAATGTTTCTAATATTGATGAGATTACTCATGAGACAAGCATAAGAACTATATGCATACAACTGCAAAACACTCATGATGGCCCTAATTAAGTGAAAAGATGGCCCCAATTAAGTGGAAAGATGATTCCAATTAAGGGGAAAGATTATTTATTCATGGTTGGTATATAGCAATATAATAAAGAAACAATCTAAATTAATTTACTTATTTAGTGTTATATCAATCAGACCACCAAACAAGGTACAGGCTTTGTGAGAGATAAAATATTAATATATTCTTCTAAGGAAACAAAAGGTCAAAAGTCTCACTGGAAAGAATGAAACAATCAAAAAAAGAAACATCCCTAGCAGTACTAGATTTCAAACAGTATTTAAAAAGTAATGATAATTAAAATTTTTTTTATAGGTTAAAAAATAGAAACATTAGATGTGAGAAGAGATTAAGTACAGAGCAGAGAGAAGCAAATAAATAGCAGTATAATGTTCCATAAACCCAAAGACAATATCTCTGGGATAAGGTCTTATTATCAAACAAAAACTGCTGGGGAAACTGGAAGCAGTGGCAGAAACTGATTTAGATCAACATCTCACACCATGTACCACAATAAAATGGATAAATGACCTAGATATAAAAGGACATATCATAAATTAAATAGAGGAAAGAGGAATACGTTTACAACTACTGATAAAAAGTTCTTGACCAAACAAGGAAATAAAGCATTATAGGAGATAAAATGGAAAATTTTAACACTTAAAATATAAGTTTCTGTAGAAACAAAATCAATGTCATTAAAATAAGAAGATAAACAATTAATAGGGAAAAACTCTTGGTAGCAAATTTCTCTGTTAAATGTCTATAATTAAAGATATATAGGAAATTACTTCAAATATATAAGCACAAGAGCCATTCACCAATAACCAAATGGTCAAATTATATGAGTAGTCTGTTCTCAAGGGAAGAAATCCAAGCTACCAATTGTATAAAAATAATGTTCCAAATCACTAATAATCAGAGAAAGG
Source organism: Myrmecobius fasciatus (assembly GCA_023553655.1). Taxonomy (NCBI): domain Eukaryota; kingdom Metazoa; phylum Chordata; class Mammalia; order Dasyuromorphia; family Myrmecobiidae; genus Myrmecobius; species Myrmecobius fasciatus. The sequence continues at coordinate 431,793 of JAJPUD010001367.1, forward strand.
CAGATTAAAACAACTCTGAAAGTTTGAATAATAAAAAAGAAAAATTATAATTACTAGAATTTCTGACAAGGGGTAGGCATAGTGCTAGTGAAGCTATGAGTTGATCTAACCATTCTATAAAACAATTTGGAACTTTCATTGGTAAGTGCCTAAACTGTGTATACTTTTTGACCCAACTGCACAATTTATAGATATATACTCCAAAGAAATAAAAGACAAAAGGTGAAGATCCATATAGGTTTAAAAAAATTGATTATAGCAAAGAACTAGAAACTATGGGAGTGCCCATCAATTTCAAAATTATGAACAAATATAGAATATGCATATATAAAATATTACTGTACCATGAGAAAATACAAAGGGGATAGATACAGAAAAAACTGGGAAGACTTGTATGAATCGATGCACTAGGAAGTAAACAAGCAGAAGAAAACAATGTATACAACAATTACATTATTCTTTTTAAAGTAACTTTGAAAGATAGAAGCACTCTGATCATAATCTGCCATGACTCCTGACATCTGATAATGAAGTATGTGACCCGTCTCCTGATAGAGGGATGATGGATTATATGAGGACGACAAAAAGAAAGAGGAGGAAGAAAAATAGGAGGAGGATGAAGAGGAAGAAGAGGAGTAGGAGGAGAAAGAGAAAAAGGAGGGAGGAAGAGGAAGAAGAAGAAGAAAGAAGAAGTTATTCAATAAATTAATAGGATGTGGGGAATATGCTCTTCAGAAATTCTAGAGTTAGACCATGAGTTCTTAACCTTTTTGTATGTCATGGAACTTTCTGACAATCTAACTCTTCAGTAATGTTTTTAAATGTATAAAATAAAATATACATGAGTATAAAAGAAATCAATTATATTACAATATATTATCAATTTTTAAAAGTTTATAAACCCTCAGATTAAGAACCTCTGAGTTCTAGAGAATCTAGAGAACCTGAATATGTTCATATAGTATCACAGTTAGGAAGAATTTTCTATTATATAACTCTTTAATTCAAACCCCTTATTTTACACAGGAGAAAACTGATACTCAAGAAAAAGTAGATTGGTTGAAGTCACAGTGAATTGACTGAATCAAGATTAAAACCCAAGGAGTAAATTGGATAACCTAGGTAATATTCAATACAATTTGTGACTGATATTTCTATCATTTACTTTGAGTTTTTAAGTGGATAGACATAGGAAATTAATTACTAAATTTAGCCCTGGTTAGTCTCACTCAATAAAGATGATCATTTAGAACTCTCTGAAGATGATAGTGATTTCTACACATGGTTTTAAAACCATACTGTTAGCACAGTATAAAATGGCAGCTGCTGAAGGAGTCTTGTTAAAGGACAGAAAAGGAAGAGAATGAAGGAACTAAGTAGAGGTATATCATTTAGACAACTGGTTATTTTGATGGTCTCTTAGATAAACACTTTAGTGCACTTCTCAATAATTTATACTGGTGTTTCCCAACAATACCTGTCATGAAGATTTTTTTTATTTTAATAAGCAGCTGAAGAATTTTCTAAGAGATTAGAGTTCCTACCATACAAGAAAATGTTTGTGAAGTGGGCCTGTGATATTTCTATTAAATAAAAAATGAAACATCAAAATGAAGCAAAAAGATTTTAGAATTGGTTAAAAATGGGGCTGCATATTTAGGAATCAGAAAATTCCAAACCACATTCTCTACTTTTTTACAAATAGTCCACTACATAGAGATAATATAAAGTTTCACAGAAACAATGACTACATACTCCCTTGCCCCTTTTCAGTGCTAATCAGTACTTTTTTGAGAGGATGAGGGAAGGAGAGAGCTTCCCACAAAATGTACATGACTTTTTTAAATGGTTGAGAAATAAAGGCTGCTTTCCAAAGGAAGGGATTTTATGAGATTTCAAACATTTGCTAAACCAATAATCAAAAAGCCATGGTGGTCATTACAAAGCATTTTCAGAGCTATAAAAGTACAAACATTTGCCTTCATTTGTATGTATGGTACTCTAAGAAGGTGATTTTAAATATCTAAATATAATAGGTAGCATATGTACCAGAGGTTGCTTTGGTGATCATGGGAAGGATCTCTTTTACTCAGCTGAAGAATAAACAGAAGCATTAAAACTTGCATAAAAAGTCAAAACAAGAATGAGAATTTCTCCCTCTGGAAAGCTTCAGTTCGATCTCCAAGCTTTCCTTGGAAAAATGTCACTTACAAAAAAAAAATAAAAGTGAATAAAATCTCCCTGGGACATTCAGTCTAGAAACAAGGGTTTGTTCACCCACTCTGTCTTCAACTTATACAATCGCCACTTGTGTACAAGTTGGAAAAATAGACTTAATGGAGTGTAAAATTGTTCACTGTCTTAGAAGACAGTCCTCTACTTTGCAGACCTTTATTTATGTGAAAAGTAAACTCAGCTGAAAACCTGCATAAATTGTGCCCAAAGCTTTTGTGAAGTGGTTCCCAAGTTACTGAAACAAAACCGGACTGTGTGTTAGTTATGCTTCCTCATAAAAGGTAGGTTGCTGGCAACATTTCTGACAGATGTTGTCTGGGTTAAGACATGGGGGATGAGACCTCAGTAGGTTTTACCTAGGAAAAAAGGTCAATGAGAAGCTAGACATGTCTTTGAATGTATACCCTGCCTCATGAGGCTAATGAAAGGTTCTCATAGCTGAGTGTTCCAATAACTTTTAACCAGTTTAGCTTGTCAAACAACACTAATGCAAGACCATTTGTATTAACCAACTGTTAAAATAAACAGCAAGATTACCAATATTTTATTCAGTACCTATCATGTGGATGGAGAAGCACTAGTTTGGGTACTTTGAGGGATCAATAGAAAACATACTTTTTAAAATGGTAATCATAATAAAGGACAAACATGAAAAGATCTTATTAATTTAGGGTAGTGAAAAGAGAGGAATTAAATTTTTAAAAAATAAATGCAATTTTATTATTTTTGAGGCAATATAAATTAAACTCAGAAAGGATAATCAGTTCACTAGCTATATATATTTAATGAGTATTGCTAATGTAATTAAGAGGACATCTAGATGGCATAGTAGATAGACTGCCAGACCTGAAAGAGGAAGAAGAAAACTCCTCTTCCCAATTTCAAATTCAGTATCAGACACTTACTAGCTGCGGGAACCAGGGCAAGTCACTTTACCATGTTTGCCTCAGTTTCTTCAAATGTAAAATGAGGTGGAGAAAGAAATGATCTCTCCAGTATCTTTGCCACAAAAACCTCAAATGAGGTCATTAAGAGGTGGACATACCTAAACAGTAGCTTAGGAACCAAAAGAGTAATATATATGTGTGTGCACATACACCTATACACACATGTGTACATGGGTACACATATGCATACATGTGTACATACATACACATACCTAAATATGTGTGTGTGTGTATGTGTGCATTTTACATATATACCCATACAGGAAATTCTAAGAGCAAATCTTTGATCAAACAGTTTTATGGATCCAATAATTACCTCTTTTCTATCAATCCTCTATATACCTTCCCCAACTAAGATCTCCCTTCTCTCCTTGTTATCAATTTACATAGGCCAGAACTTTGACTTGACTTTTTATACAATACTTATTACCCCTTCTTTCAATCCACTCTTAATTCCCTGAAAGCAAGCTCTCCCCATCTATGAACCAGCAAAGAAGAAAGAACCCCACTATTGAAACATATTATGGGAACAGGGAAGAATGAGATTCATCTTCAGAGGAGGACACTTGGGGGGGGAGGGAAGGTTCTACTCCAAAGAGTAATGTGAAATGGCTCTCTGTCCAGAGAAAACAACTTAGAAGAACTCAAAAAAGAACTCAAAAGTCAAATGAGAGGCATTGAGGAAAAACCAAAGAAAAAAATTACAACCACCCAAGAAAAACAAGATTATGGGAAAAAAAAAGTTAACCAATTAAAAAAGAAGGTACAGACAGAATCTCAAAGATAAAAATAACTTTGAAATTAGAATTGGGCAAGGGGAAGCCAGTAAAGCTATGAGAGACCAAGAAATAACAAAATAGATTATAAAAAATGAGAAAATAGAACAGAATGTGAAACATCTCATAAGAAAAACAGTAGATCTAGAGAATAGTTCAAAAAGAGAAAATACAAGAATAACTGGACTGTCAGAAATCTATGACCAAAAAGAGAACCTTGACATAATAATGCAGGAAATAATCTTAGAAAATTATCCTGGAGTGATAGAACATGAGGGGAAAATAGAAATAGAAAAAAAATCCACAATCACCTCTTCAAAAAGATCTTTTGTGAAAAACACAAAGAAATATTGTTGCCAAATTTTGAAACTTCCAGATCAAAGAGAAAATTTTGCAAGAAACAAGAAAAAAACAATTCAAATACATTGGAACTACAATAAAAATTTTACAAGACTTATCACCAGCTACAATAAAAGACTACAGGTCTTGGAATCATATCTATAGACAAGCAAAAGAACTATGCCTACAGCCAAAAATATCGTATCCAACAAAACTATCTATAATTTTGAATGAGAAAAAAAATGGACATTCAATGAACTTACAGATTTTCAGGACTTTCCAAACCTGAACTTAACAGAAAATTTAACATAGAGCAATTTTCAGGAACTCAACACTCACAAACTGTTTAAACATGGACAAAATGTTTATGTTTTTTGTATATGTTTTATACATGAAAATGTATATTTATGTTTCAGATTTACATCAACAATAGAATAAGCTCAAAAGAAAGATCGACAGAGTAAAGGTAACAATAGTAATCATGTTATACAAATGAGGTGCAGAGGAAGAATAGATTCAGAAGCATTAGAGGGAGAAGGAGGGCTTATAATTCTGAAAGCCTATTCACATTGGGAATGGGTTCAATAGGCAACATTACGTATATACCATAAAGAGTATAGCACACTGCTGAATCTATTAAGAAATAAAGGATGAAGGATTGGTGGATGAGGAAATAAAAAGTGAGGGAAGAAGACAAGGGTAAGGATCCCTGGGTGGGGGAGATTAAGTAGTAATAAACCAAGTTATAGAGCAGAATTTAATGAAAGAGTCAGAAGGGGTAGGAAAGATGTGTGTATGTATACATATGCATATCTTTTCTTACCTATAGCTTGCTTGGGAGTGGTAGGGGGCATGAAAGAAAGATATGTGTGTATATGTATATGTATATATATGTCTACATATGTATACATAAATATATTCTTTCTTAACTATAGTCTGCTTGGATGTGGTGGCAAGGATGAAAGAGGGGAAAAAAGAATAAAGTAAATAAGGTGCGCAACAGAACAAAAGAACAATTTACAAGGAAATAAAGAAAAGACAAACACTTATGAATATAATTTCTTCTAATACTAATACTTTCTTAAATTGGTATTTGTTGTCATATATGATGTTCGGCTGGGCACATGCTAATGTTTTCTTTTGTTTTGTCTCATTTTGCTTTGTATTGCTTTTCTGTTTTTCTTTTTCTTACTCTGTTTTTTCAAATAAATAAATTTGGGGGGGAAAAAGAAAGGAAAGTTTAGAAGTGGCTTAGAGAAAAAAGATACAAGTTCTTTGTTCTAGATACTTTAGTCTTAGATATCTCTGGGACATAGTCCAATTTAAAATGTCCCAAAAGTTGGCCATATGGGACTGATTTCAGGAAAGATACTGATCTAGATTTCTCAATATGTCAATAATCTGCATAGAGGTGATAATTAAAATTCTGAAGCTTGTGAGGGCAGCAAGAAGAGAGAGAAAAGGACCCAGGTTAGCCTTGAAGAATACCCACAGTTAGGGGACATGAAATGGAGGATGAGCCAACAAAAGAGACTTGGAAAAATGAGATGAGAGCTAAAAAGAGGGAAGAATGTCTATTTTAAGACAGAGAGGAGAACATTCTGAGTAATTCAATTATTTTATTAATAATATCAACATTTTAATAAAAGGATGGTCATCTGGCCATTTTTCTTGGCCAAGATGACCAAAATGAGATGAGAGCTAGAAAGAGGGAAGAATGTCTATTTTAAGACAGAGAGAAGAACATATCCAGGATACAGTAGTCAACAATGCCAAATGGATGAGTACTGAGAGAAGAATGTCAGATTTGATCATTAAAGATGGCTAATCATGTTGGAGTTAGTTGATGAGGTTATGGCATTTAAAAGATTTGAAAAAATAATTCTGGGTAATTCAATTATTTTATTAATAATGTCAACATTTTAATAAAAGAATGGTCATCTGGCCATTTTTCTTGGTCTCATGATTTGTTATTGTTGCTTGTCCATCATTCCGGAAGAGGAGAATGACTTCAGGGAGGTGATGCCATGATATACAAATGAATCAAATTTAAGTGAGGGAGGACTGTGAGAGGTTCCCTGCCTTACTTTCTACTCCAGCACTATCTAGATCCATGGCCAGATATAGATCAAGATGACTGGAGATGGCCTTGGATTCAGTGGGAGACCTTGGCTTTTTTAAGGTGAAGTCTTGAAGTTTTAGGCTGACTGAGGCTACATTCCTTCAGGATTAAGGCTAGGTGGCAATTGAGACAAAGAATCTCCTTTTTCACCTAGTCAAATAAATAAATAAAACTGGTAGTTATGTTTCTGTTGAAAGAGAAGGGGTTTCCAAAGGTAGCAATTGATTGGTTAACAGTTAAGGAAAGAAAAAATATTATGAGAAGCTGAACCTTTCCCAATAAACTTTGATTATGTCATTTACTTTTGTTTCCCCCAAGCTTGAGCAATCTATTCAAAGAACTTATCCCCAGCCAAACCCATAAAGCTCAATGACTTTCCCTACGTGGGTGGGGTATGAACAAAATTGTAAAGAAAGTTAGTTCAATTTCATTATCAGTAATGTCCTTCAAGAGACTAAACTTTTTAAATCAGGACTTTAGAAAATGGAGGAAAGTCTTGGTTTCTCCCAAGCACTGGTTATTAATGATCATTTTTCTCAAGTTAAAATACAAAAAGTTGAGGAAAGAATAAGCTAACAAAAAGACTATCTTATATATGTCCAAAGTTTTACAGTTTATGGAATGCTTTTGCAAAGATTATTTCATTTCATGAGTAAAACAATGAAAATGAGAATGGAAATGGCATATGTGGGAGTCACTAAGGAGATAAGCTTGAACAGAAGAATCATGTTAGGGAACTTAGCCAAAACTAGAATTGGACATTAAGGTCTTGCCCCATGAGACAAAACTTGGAAGGACTTGCTTAGTGGGGAATCACAGACAATTTAGCTACTGGGATCAGATGTAAAAGAAAAAGCCAAACCACCAAAAACATCATCTGATCTGTAGCTTAAACCACTTGTCTAATATAAGCAGGCTTTCTCTTGCTTTGTCCTAGTTTCTTTTGCTTTGAATTTTATAAAAACTATTTTCTCCACTCTATTTCAAAAGCATTCCCATTTACAAATAGTTCTCATAGCAAAGCTTTTTGTAGGCAAAGTCACACAAATAATTCACAATAATGATTCACCTCAGTACTATACATAACAAACATCTCTAAAGGGTCTATTCCAGAGTTATGGTATCATCCATCTTTTCCCTTATGCAGGATGGGAGAGCTATCAAGATGGAAAACTCGGTATCATTATAAAACACACTTTGCCTATATTCCTAGTAATCCCCAAGCAAGACACAGGTTTCTACTCCAAAAAAATCATTTTGTTTTATCATTAACCATCCCAGGGAAACGGAAAGAAAGGTCTTCAGAGTGACTTAAAAACCCTTTTTAATCAGTGATCTGCCAAGTAACACTTCAAGTTGGAGAAAGAGAGTTATGATCTCAATCCATAGTAAGGTGAAAGTACTCCGCAGTTTAGGAAGAGGGGGCTGATGTCTTAAAACAAAAAGCAAAACAAAAATGAATAGTGCATCTTCCTAACTGCTTCTAATTGATCTTGTAACACTGGTCCTTCTATCTGTAGCAAGCAATTTTAGTTTTGTCAGGCTCTATCACTGACAGATGAATCACTTAACTGCATTTGCAAAAATAGGATTCTGCCACCCCCCCCCAAAAAAAATTTCTCACTTTATTCCAAGGTGGACAATTTCTGAATGAATATGGCAGTCACGTTTTCCCAGCATCCCTACCTTCCTGAGGAGGGTGATTATCAGGGATCTAGCACCCAGTGTGTCAGAAGATAAACTACAGAGGACACAAGTCTGACCCAGAATGAATTCAGCCAACCACAAGGAGCTAACTACAAAATCGAATCCAATGTGCCCAGAAGGTAATATCCCATAACTTCCTCAGGTAAGAGAAGGGAAGTGTCAACCTCAGCTTGCCCCTACCAAAAGCAACAGAGAGTTATTATATCATAGATGAGCAGGATCAACCAAAAAATTTTTGTGGGACACGTGGGAGGTATTTGGACAATTGACAATAGACAATAGGCCTCAGGAAGCCAAATTTACTAAGCATTCAATGATATCAAGGGTTTGGCTGAGTTGAGAGGCATCTGGAAAGACAAAGCATAAGGTCTAAAAAAGCAAATCAAAAAAAAAAAGATAAATCAAGAAAATAAGCATAAAGAATTTACAAAGTTGGAGTCTCTGACACCCAGAAGAAATATTAAACCAAGGATAACAGACCAAAAAAAGAATAGGAGTCATGGGCAGCCAAGATCAGAATCCTGATGAAACTATACAGGAACCCCAAGAATGGTTCATAATAAGCAAACAGGATCAAATGGTTTTCAGTTCCAAATGATGTGAGCCTTCCCTAAGTTCCCCAACTTCAATATTTCAAAACTTTATCAATATCTCTATCTTTCTTCTTTCATATCATGTCAAAATAAGTAGTAACATTAGTCTTGGCAAGGTTAACCTAGTTATGTCTTGTTCCTAGCCTTCTCTAGCACCATGCTTCAGCCATCAGCCCCTTGCCTTTAAGGTGACTTCTGTCATCCTTTCCACCAACTTCTTCTGAAATACATTTATGTTCATGTTTCTCCAGTTCTAAAAAGCCCTTCCTCTGATTTTTCTCCTCTTGGAACGACCTACTAAAGTTTTTCACTAAAAATTTTTCTATAAAAGAATATTATGGATTTAATGCCTTAATATGCATCGTTCAAGTCCATGCAATTTCTTCCCATAACTCCAATGAAACTTCTTCCAAAAGTCAGCTATAGATAAAGCATGGCCTTTTTCTTTCCAGATCTAATTTTTTTTTTGTATTTGACAACCTCTGATGTCTCTCTTTTTGATATTTCCTCCTCCAGTTTCAGTAACAATGTACTATTGTTCTTTTACCATTTATACAACTATTCATACTGCTTCATAACTCACCTGCCTTCTCTCATGCCTTAATGGTGGCTTTTCCAATGCCATTTTCTTTCTTCTCTATGCCATTTTCTGTACCAATCTTGTCCATACTCAACTCTTCAATCATCTTGCTATGTAGGGTATTCAGGTTTATATCTCTAGCTCCAACCTAATTTTTTTTTAGCTCTAGACCTGCATCACCACCTAGATGTCTACATTTTAAAAATCAACATTCTAAAAATAAGCTATGCTATTATTTTGCCCTAGAAACCTGCTCTTATTCCTGACCCTCTTTTTGTTTATTGTAATAACCAAGACGCAAATTTTCAAATAATTGTTTTATTCCTCCTTCTCACTCCACCTTCCATCTATCTAATCAGTCAGTAAGTCAAGAAATCCAAAATAGATTTTTTTATTTCCCCCATCTCTTTTTCATAATTTGCCTCTTTCTGGTAAAGGTTTCATTATCCTTCCAGTCAATCAGGTTGGCAACGGTCTGATACCTTCTTATTCCTTCACTCTCTTTCAGTGCCCATATCTAATCAGTTGTCAACTGAAATTGCACAATATTACTCATATCTATACCATGCCCTATACTCACAAGACCACTATTCAAGTTTAGTATCTTCTCTTTAGTGTTTTCCTATATATCTCCTTTCTATGCTCAGGGTCATCTTCTTAGTTCAGGATCTCATTACTTCTTACCTACTCTTGCAATACCTTTCTAATATCTCTTCATTTTGAATTTCTTCTAACTCCAGTCCATCTGGAGTGTTCTTCCTAATGCACAGATTAGGTTATAATGCTACTAAAACATCTGTCAAAATTTTTTTTCAATTACTCCCTCTTAGCTGGAATCCAAATTTCAAGAGTCTCTACAATCTTGTAACAATCTACTTTTCCAGGATGATCTCCCCTATTATTCTTCACATAGTCTATGCTTTAATCTAACAGAACTATTTACCATATGACTAAAAAAAAATTCAAGGAAGCTTGTATGATTTATCATCTCTAGATTAGCAACAACAGCAAAATCATGCAGATCCAAGAAAGTAAAGGACAAAACAATACATACCTAACCCATTTTAAAAGTCCAAAGTGGTTTGCCCTGAGAGCAAAATACTAAACCAAGAACTAAGATTTAAAAATAGGAAATGATAGTAAAAGGAAAAAAAAAAACACCAAAAAATGAAGGAATATTATTAAGAAAGCCCAAAAAGTAAAAAGAGAGAATCCTTACAAGAACTACAATTAAAACCTGAGGATAAAAATTGGCTTGGTCACAATGAAAACAAAAGTGGCTAAAAAATAAAGATTTTTTAAAAATCAATTAGAAGTGAAATGAGAATTGGGAAGGAAAACATTGAAAGGAAAATAAGTAGCCTGCAAAAGATAAAAAACCTTTCCTACATAGTGCTTTCTCTAAAATACAAAATGAAGCAAATAGATCTCAATGACTCAGACTATAAGAAACATTAAAACAAAGTCAAAAGATTAAAAAAAAAGAAGAAGAAACTATAAGGCAACCATAATCAAAAACAAATGATTTACTAAAGACTCAGCAGGATAATTTAAGAATCAACAGGCCAAAGTATTTAGAAAACAGAAAAGAGGGCCACTAAATCATCTTTAAAGTGGTTCCAAAACCAAAAAAAATCATCTCCTGAACAGAAAATCAAAGGGAAATATAGATAAGTTAGAAAGTCTTGAAAGTAATATATCTAATTCATGTCAGTGTTACATAGATTCACTAAAACAAGGAAATAAGGATCTCATCAAGCTATCTTTGTGAAAAAAAATAAATAAATGAAAACAAAAACCAAAGGAGATGTAGCAGAAAAAAAAAAAACTTTAGATTGCTATCCCTAATAATCATCAATGCAAAAATATTGAATAAGATATTAGAGAAAAGTTTTAACAACACATTAGAATGATTATATCCTCTTACCAAGCTGGATTTATACCATGAATATAAGAATGGTTCAGTGTTAGGTAAAGTATATACATAATGAACTATATGAATAACAAAATAAAAAGTCACATGATGATATTAATAGTGCTAAGCAGAGTGAAATTTGATAGTTATTTATATTTTTAAAAAAACACTAAAAAGCATATAAAAGTATTATCCCTTAATGTGTAAATAGTATCTGTCTAAAACCAAGAACTATTACTATCTGTTATGTAAAAATGTTGTTCAATGGGGCCAAACTCAAATAAAAATGGGGTCTACTAAGCTATATAAAGGGATTACAGTGGGCTACATATTAATTTAGAAAGCTATAAAGTAATATTATCTATGTTTTATTGTATTTTTATTTATTTTGTTAAATATTAATTGGTTACATTTTAATATGGCTTTGGCCATACTCAAGATTATTATGGGGTCCATATGGCCCAATGGCCATGTGTTTGATTCTTCTGTGCTAAAACAATGAAACCTCATACTATTCATATCATTGTTATAATGGAATTCATCTGGAAGTGAAAAAAGATGTAAAATCTCCAAGGAAATTATTAAAAATGTGCAAAAAGGCTTAACTGCATGAGATCTCACATTACAGTACAAAGAGATAACCAAAACTATTTGATACTAGTGAAAAAATAGGAAAATTATTCAGTATAACATTATGAACAAATTAGAAAAGCAGAGTAAGGAGACACTTTTCATATTTATGGTTAGAGAAAGAGCTCTTACCCAAACAACAGATTGAGAGGATAAGAAGAAATGATATTGATAATGTTGGCTATATAAAAGTAAAGAGTTCCTAGACAAATAAAATCAGTAAGTTAGAATTAGAAAGGAATCAGTTACTAAGAAAAATCTTGGAGAGAAATTTGATAAAGATCTGATTTCCAAGATATGAAGGAATTGATTTTTCTTTTCCATTTTACATTGAAATGTTTGTATTTATTAGTCTTTTGTCAGGTTCATAATAATAAAAGCAATTATTTTTTTTAAAAAAAAATCTTATCTAGCATTTCAGAATCACTTCAAATTCTACTTCCTCTATGAAGCTTTCCGTGATCCCTTAGAGATCTCTTCTCTCTTTAGAATACTAGTAATTCTCTATACAGATACATTAGCATGTTAATGCTGAAATAATGTCAATGTTACATATAATCACAAAAACAAGGAAATCAGGGCCCAAGGTGTTTTAAGTGTGAAGAAAAAAAAAAAACTAAATCAGAGGAGATAAAGCAGATAAAGAAAACTATAGATTGCTATTCCTAATGAACATTAATGCACAAATATTGAATAAAACATTAGAAAAATGTTTTAACAATACATTAGAATCATTATATACTCTTACCAAGCTATCTCTCATAAATTTCTCATTTTGTTCTATTTTGTATTATACTTATTTATGGATTGGAAATCATCCAAAGTTATTTTGAATAGAATTCTCTTCTTCAGGACAGGCACTTTTTCATACATTTCATTTTCTTAATCCCTGTATTTAACAGACTGCTTTGCACATAGCAGGAATGAATACGTTTGTTAGATAAATGTGGAATAACCTAAATGAGACATAAGATAAAAAGGAAGGAAATTTTATTATAATCACTACCTCCTTTGGCCAAAACCTTGAGGTACAATAGTAGTACCACAGACAGTGGTATGCTGGTAAATATGAGCATTTATTCAACATTATTAACATTTTCTCCATCACTTTCTTAAGTGACAAAGACAATCAACAAAATAATAAATCAAGCCCTGATTTGCATTTTCTGATTTCTGAGGTATAAATACTCACACTAAAAATTTATCAGCTTTTTAGAATTGGTTCAAACTGACTCCACACACCCTTGATCACAGGAAGAGTCAAAGTTAAAAGGGACTTCATATATTATAACCCTCTAATTTTAAAGTTTAGGAAACTGAGATCTAGAGAAGTTTTGACTTGCTTATGGTCACTTAGGTAGCAACTAGATTTGTATCCAGGTCCTCTGACTTCAGGTTCTATGATTTCTACCATACAAGTTTGATAAACTCTATCCTGACATGAAGAGTTGCCTAAAATGTAAATTTTGCTCTATTTATTAAATTACTTGTATTATTTATTTTATCATCATTCATATTTTATTGATTGACCTAAGGTTTTTGTTTTTTGTTTTTTTAAATACAAGATGCCTACAACTTCAAAAGAATGGAAGTATAAAGTATGATCTCTCCTTGGGAAGGAAACGTATTATGCCAGAAAAATGTAATTTATTTGCCTCATTCCTAATAGTTGAATCTATAGTAGTTGGCAAAGTGCTCAGAACATAGTAGGTGCTTTATAAGCAACTGGCTGATGTTTGTTCACACTCCTCTCCTGCTATCTGTGCCATCTCAGATCCTACCTATTCAAGTTCCAGTTCAAATGTTCATTTATGTAGCCTTCCTTGATCCTTGTACCCAGAGTCTGTCATAATCTTCTAAGGTTGTTTTTTGGGTTTGGTTTTTTTTTTTGTTTTTTTGTACAATTGGCAAAAATACATTTTGTTAAGTTAAATAAATTAAAGTATGTATTTCCTTTAAAAGAAAGGTATTTTAATCAAACAAATAGAATACAAATACATATTGACTTATTGAGATGAAATTTTTATCTTAAAACCAAGTGAGGGAGAGTAGTATAGTTGACTAGCCTGGGTGAGGCACTTAATCTCTTCTGCTTCAGTTTCCTTATTTGTAAAATAAGTGAAATGTATTTGATGACATCCAAGGTTCATTATAATTCTAAACCTATAATACCATGACATGTGAATTACTGAAAATATGGAGATTATCAAGTATTCTTTACAGAGATAAATCTAAATGATATCTTCCTCTTTAGTATCCTTATATAAATAGCAGATTCAAAATCTTCAAATTTCCAAGCCCCCAAGTACATATTAGAATATGATAAGAGTGTCATGTCTAGAGTCAAGAAGACTCAGATTCCTGAATTAAAATCTGGCCTTGGTCACTGACTAGCAGCAATAGGCAAGTCATTTAACTCTGTTTGCCTCAGTTTCCTCATCAGTAAAAATGTGCTGGAGAAAAAATTTCCATCACAGTATCTTTGTCCAAAAAAATGCCAGATAGGGTCACAAAAAGTCAGATGTGACTGAAATGACTGAATTAAAACAATGCCCCACAAGCACATCTCTCTCCTTTTCTCCACAGAGAGAGAAAACAAAACCTGGAAGCATCCAATTTTTAGCTAGCACTCTCCCTTCTTCCCCCACAAACAAGAAACCCTTAACCAGTCATCTGGTATGTTACAGCACAAGTTTATAAGTTTCTAAATATGGCCCAATGTATGACAATTAGAAAGGTTTAAGGAAAAATATAAAAATAAAGGTTTCAGAGAAATGGCTTCTGGGTAATTTTAATCATTTTATTAATAAGGCTAGCACTTAATAAAAAGATGGTCATCTAGCTATCTCTCTTAAATCAAAGACAAGTAGAGCAGTGGGTTCACAATTTATATACCCTTATAAAGAGTAGGTGTTTGATGAGGGGCTGAGAGTTGATACCACACCACTTTTGGACAGAAAAACTATCTCTATACTTCCCCTCAGCCTTGGGCTATCTAGACAAAAGAACCTTTTGAGTAAAACACAATGAGCTTCCCCATCTTAGATTAAATTCCTTGTAAATTTGGATGAAGTCTGATTTAGTTGAGGAGAATTAATTCAATCTCATTATGGGTAATGTCCTTCAAAAGATTGAACTTAAAATCAGGAATAAGGGAAAAGGGGATAGCTCTGAATCTCCCCAAGATATTGTTTATTAATAATAATAATTTCCCTCAACTGAAAACCCATGCGTTCCCAAGGTTTCTATATCAAATACTCTACCAAAGAAAAGAAAAAATCTTTCAAGGCCTCCAGACTTTATTCTAAGGTTACATGCATGAGTCAAAGGTCACATTCTTCTTCAAAGGATATGTTCTTTGTCAAAGGTCACATAATACCTTCGGGTCAGGGATAGGGAGGAGCAGAACATTCCATCTAAGGCTGTGTTCCAAAGCATTTGGGCCTGTATTCTCTCTGCATTGAAGACAAAGGTCAGATGAGATCAGAAAAAAATCATCCCCTTTTGCACAAAATACTATCTCCATTTCCAATAGCATCCCTTTCTAAGGCAGAATTGATGAGGTTGGAGTAATAATACCTAGTTTGCAATAAAGATGTGACAAATTCACAATGACCATTTTTTATCAAAAGGTAGATTTATTTAAGAAAAGTTACAAGCAAAATAAGAGGTAAAATAAACACGAGGAATGGCAAATGTGAAACAGAGTTGGGAGAGCAGATAGTTACAAAGGAAGGGAATTTGGAAGAATCCATTAAAGGAATATGCCAGGAGACTTGGGTTTGCCATTGACAGTTAAGTTACATCTGTAGAGCAGTTTAGATGTTTAATCAGAGTAAGGGAAGGCACTATGAGGGAGAGAGAAGGTACCTCATAGTGGGCTTAGTCCCAAAAGAAATTTTGCAAACATCCTCATCATAAGCAGATCTTTTATAGGGGAAATATAGCCTTGGAGGGTTTCAGGAAAACCTGGGAAATAAAGGCAGGAACTCAGAGGAGATCAAGGAGAAGGGGAAGTGTCAGAGAGCTCCGAGAGGGGATCAAAGAGAAGCTCAATGGAATAATTGACAGACCAAGTCCCAAACTGTCTAAAGATGTGCTAATCAATATCTCAAAGGTTGTTTAAAGATGCACAGAGGTTAGGGGATAGATAATGGAAGCTGATAAAGAGTTCCACCCTCACAATCACTCCATACAAACAGGCTGGTCTGGGATTAGTTATGCCTGATAATAGGCCCAATAATTTTTTAAAAATGAATATACTCTCATCAGCTCACTTGCTGCCTCCCTGGATCACTAGCAGATGATGACTACAATTTACTTCAATACCCTGACTCAGAGATTCACATATAGTATATAGTCAATAAATGTTGAATAAATAAGAAATAATCTCTAGAAAATGAGGAGGAATTTTGAGCTCCTTACTGTTAATACAGAGTGGACTGGAAGACTGCCCTGAACTTAAGATGCCATAGAGATGGCACCAGGCACAGAGAACCTATGGTATGGTTGGCAGCTAGATGGTGTAGGACAGAGTGGCAAATATGATTCATAAAGAAATGTTTTTTTTAAAAAGTTAATATACATGTATAACCAGAAAAAATAAATTTAAAAAAGTTTTTAAAATTAAGTAGGCTTTTTATTCAAGTGGATCTTTCAGTCCTTCCCTTCCCCTGGAGGTCTTTAGAATCCCCATCTTAACTATATCCAATCAGAAAGGAATGTCAAACCCCGAAGGGTAGATTTCCCCTCTTAGGATCCACTTATACTATAGATCTTCACCAAATCCCTTTTAGGGTTAGCCTGCCACTGGTCACTGGCATATTCCCAAATTCCCACAGTTGTCTTCCCCTTGCCAAGTGTTAAAACCCCTTTCCTCACTAAACTCCTCTTAGCATTTAGCCCTCTCTTAGTTGAATAATAAAATCTTTTCCCCTTGATTTGAAGGCTCTATGTCTACAAATTCTTTTGGGATGACTTGCTACACCAGCCTGTAACCCCAATATACTTTGGGGGTCTACAACCCTCATCTCAGCTATGCTGAATTTTCCCCCTCTTTCTGAAATCCTGTGATAATTTTTATATTATTTTTTGCCATTTACTTTAGATTTTTTTAATCTTGCTTAAAAATTACTTCAGATTTCTATTAGCTAGAAATCACTGTATAGTTTAAAAGGAAAAATTATTCCTATATAAAGTACTAATGAGAAAGCAACATAAACTTTGGAGTTTTTTTTTTTTT
>JAJPUD010001368.1:0-23862 GCA_023553655.1 Myrmecobius fasciatus
TTTTTTTTTTTTTCATGTGACTAAGAATTGGAAATTGGAGGGAATCAATTGGGGAAAGGCTGAATAAGTTGTAGTAAAGGACTGTAATGGAATATTATTGTGCCAGTATTATTGTGCTGTAAGAAATAATGGACAGGATGATTTCAGAAAAACTTGAAAGGATTTACACAAACTGATGCAGAATGAAGTGAGCAGAACCGGGAGAATATTATATACAACACCAGCAGTATTGTATAGTGAAAAACTGTGAATGACTTAGCTATTCTCAACAACACAGTGGTCTAAGACAGTTCCAAAGGAGTAATGATAAAAATGCAATCCACCTACAGAGAAGGAACTGATGGTATCTGAATACAGTTCAAGCATATTATTTTTCATTTTTTTTAAAATTTGAGTTTTCTTCTACAAAATGACTAATATGGAAATATGTTTTACATGATTGCCCATGTATAACCTAGATTAGATTGCTTACTATCCTAGGCAGGGGTGGAGGAGGAAGAGGGATAGATTTTGTTATTTTTTTTTTATTAAAGCTTTTTATTTATAGAACATATGAGTAATTTTTCTACATTGACCTTTGCAAAAATTTTTTTTTGTTCCAAATTTTTCTCCTCCTTCCTCCCACCCTCACCTCTAGATGACAGGTAGTCTAATACATGTTAAATATGTTAAAATATATGACAAATCCTATATATGTATACATATCTATACAGTTATCTTACTGCACAAGAAAAATCAGATCTAGAAAGAGGAAAAAAAACAACCTAAGAAGGAAAACAAAATGCAAACATTCACAGAAAGCGTTAAGATGCTATGTTGAGGTCCACACTCAGTTCCCACAGGCCTCTCTCTGGGTGTATATGGCTTTCTTCATCGCTGAACAATAGGAACTGGTTTGAATCACCTCATTGTTGAAGAGCCATGTCCATCAGAATTGATCATCATATAGTCTTGTTGCTGTGTATAATGATTGCCTAGTTCTGCTCATTTCACTTAGCATCAGTTCATGCAAGTCTCTCCAGGCCTCTCTGAAATCATCCTGCTGGTTGTTTCTCACAGAACAATAATATTCCATAACATTCATATACCATAATTTATTCAGCCTTCTCCAATTGATGGACATCCATTCAGTTTCCAGTTTCTTGCCACTACAAAAAGGGCTGCCACAAATATTTTTGCACATGTGGGTCCTTTTGAGGGACAGATTTTGGAACTCAAAATATATATTAAAAAAAAAAACCCAAATGATAAAAAATTGGTTTTACATGTAATTGCAAAAGAGAGAGAGAAGAAATACAATCTTCAACATTTATTCCATTCCTTTATTTATTTTAATATAATAGTATTTTTCCCCCCCAAATACCTGAGAAGAAAATTTTTTAGTGAACATTTTTATAAGATTTTGAGTTCAAAAGTTTTCTCCCTCCCTTCTTCAGAAGATGGTAGACAGTTTGACTTAATTTATACATATGGTATTAGATAGTAAGTAAACATATACTTCAGGATTAGTCCTAGTTGTAAAAGAAGAAATAAATCAAAAAGAAAAAAAATGAGAAAGAATAAAGTAAATGGGAAAAAAATATGCTTCAGTCACATTCAGAGTCCATCATTTCTTTACCTGGTTATATATAGCATTTTCTTCAATAAGTCCTTTGTACTTCTGTTGGATCATTGTGTTGCAGAGAAAAGCTGAATCAGTCATAGTTGATCATCACATCAGTGTTGCTGATATTGTGTATAATGCTTTCCTGATTCTGTTCATTTCACTTTGCATCAGTTCATATAAGTCTTTCCAGTTTTTCTGAAATCTGCCTGTTCATCGTTTCTTATTGTGCAATAGTATTCTTTTATGTTCATATACCACAGCTTTTTCAACCATTCCCCAATTAAGGGCTATCCCCTTAATTTCCAAAATTTTGCCATCTTAAACATTTTTTAAAAAAAATTCACAGAACAAACAAAATGAATGCAGACAAGATTAGAAGGGTAGCAGTAAACTGGGAAAATATTTTTACATCCAAAGGTTCTGATAAAGGCCTCATTTCTAAAATATATCGAGAATTGACTCAAGTATATAAGAATTCAAGCCATTCTCCAATGGATAAATGGTCAAATGATATGAACAGACAATTTTCAGACGAAGAAATTGAAACTATTTCTGATCACATGAAAAGGTGCTCCAAGTCACTATTGATCAGAGAAATGCAAATTAAGACAACTCTGAGATACCACTACACACCTGTCAGATTGGCTAAAATGACAGGAAATGATAATGATGAATGTTGGAGGAGATATGGGAAAACTGGGACACTGATACATTGTTGGTGGAACTGTGAACGGATCCAACCATTCTGGAGAGCAATTTGGAGCTATGCTCAAAAAGTTATCAAACTGTGCATACCCTTTGACCCAGCAGTGTTTCTACTGGGTCTATATCCCAAAGAGATGTTATTTTATTTATTTATTTATTTATTTTTTGCTTTTTGCTGAGGCAATTGGGGTTAAGTGACGTGCCCAGGGTCACACAGCTAGGAAGTGTCTGAGACCAGATTTGAACTCAGGTCCTCCTGACTTCAGGGCTGGTGCTCTAACCACTGCGCCACCTAGCTGTCCCCCAAAGAGATTTTTAAGGAGGGAAAGGGACCCACATGTGCAAAAATGTTTGTGGCAGCCCTTTTTGTAGTGGCAAAAAACTGGAAATTGAAAAGATGCCCATCAATTGGAGAATGGCTGAATAAATTATGGTATATGAATGTTATGGAATATTATTGTTCTGTAAGAAATGACCAACAGGAGGATTTCAGAGAGAATTGGAGAGACTTGCATGAACTGATGCTGAGTGAAATCAGCAGAACCAGGAGAACATTATACACAGCAACAAGACTATACAATGATCAATTTTGATGGATATGGTTCTCTTCAACAATGATGTGATTCAAACCAGTTCCTATGGTTCAGCGATGAAGATAGTCATATACATCCAGAGAGAGGCCTGTGGGAACTGAGTGTGAACCACAACACACCATTTTAATGCTTTCTGTGAATATTTCCATGCATTTTGTTTTTCTTCTTAGGTTGTTTTTTCTTCTTCTCTTTCTAGATCTGATGTTTCTTGTGCAGTAAGATAACTGTATAGATATGTATACATGTATTGTATTTGTCATATAATTAAAAAAAAATTCACAGATCCCAAATTAAGAATTTCTGCACTGATGGAGCCCTTTTGGCCAAATCAAATGGCCTTTTCTAAGGCTTCCTTTTACTTGACTTATTAGCAACTTTTGACTCTGTAGGGTGCCTTTTCCTTTTTCAAATTCTCCTTCCTTGTTTTTTCCTGACATTTTTTGCTTCTCTTCCCTCTGAAATCACTCTTTCTCTCATCTTTGTTGATTCCTTTCCTTCTGTATCCTTGCTGTGGGTTTTCCCAAAAATTCGGATTCTGTAATTTTCTCAGTATTCTCTCCTATTGTGAGAGAATATAACTATCATCTCTATGCTAATGATTCTCACATCAGGTAATTATCTTCAGCACTTATGATTCACTGAAGTCCCAGTCTCATGTCTCCCAGTTGCTTATATGGCTTCTTCCATCACCTTAAATTCACATTTTGGTGCTTCTGGCCACTCCCAGAGGTAATTTCTCCCAAATTTGCTGTTTCCATCAGTGTACCACCATTCTTACAGAGAGTAGGTTCAGAGCCATAACGAGCTTTGACTCTTTTTCCTGTTCACTAGGTTAGGACATTTTAGCTTTCTTTTGTGTGTCATGGATCCCTATAGCAGCCTAATAAAGTTTTTAAATAATTGAAGGAAATACAAAATTTCAGTTAGAGGTTAATAAAAATAAAGATGTATTTTTCCTATCCAGTTTCATGGATTCCTTCTAAAATCTATCAGTGGACCTCAATTTAAGAACCCCATCTTTAGAGTCATTTAGCTAATAAGTGCTGACAATTCTTCCTTCTAAATTCCTTCTAAATAATTATCCCTTTTTTCATTCCCACTGCCATCATTCTAGTCCAGGCCCTCATTACTTCACATCTAGAATTTTGCCACAGCCTGCTAATAAATTTCCCTGACACTATTCTCTCCCTTCAGTAGAGCCTAAATGTAATTGTCAGACTAATTTTAGAAAACCAGCTTGTGTCTTCCCTCTGCTCAGAAATCTCTAGCTCCCTTCTGCCAACAGCAGAAAGTCCAGATTTCTCGGGTTGATATCCAAGACTCCACAGTCTAGCCTCATGCTGTCCATTCAGCCTTTCCCCAATGCTTAACTTTTTTTCTGTCTAGAATGATCACCTGGAAATATTAGTCAATCTTAGGTTCTGTAGTTTTGAGTCCTGAGGGCTGAAGCAATCACAGTCAGGCAATCTGTGTCACTCACTCATGATGAAACCAGATTTGAGACAAGAGCAGAGGTATGTAATTTGAATAATCCCAGGCAATTCCCAGAGTAGAGTCAAGAGCAGAAGGGAAATCTGCAGTGTTTGATAGTCTTTTGTATAATATAACATGAAAGAGTTCCATCCTTGAGGAACAGTTGCACTGACAGTTGCATGAGGACTTCTTCTCCTTCTTGTCTAGAAGCCCTGCCAGTTTGCCCTTGCCCTGCTCTTTAACTCCCATGAGCGCAGATAGCCCTTCCAGTGGCTGACAGCTTCTCTCCTTGGGGGTCCACACTGCCCAGTGTTTTAGTTCAGTTTAGAGGTTTGCTTCTAGGCTTTCTCATCAAACCTAGTTCATTCTGAGGTTTGGGGGTTGGTGTCCTGAATCTAAACATCTACTTTAGTTGTAGTGAAAATAGCACTATATTTGAAGGTAAAGGACCTGGATTCAACTTCCCACTTTGTCATCTAATATTCAGGTTCTTAGGCAAGTCATTTAACTCCCTGCATTTCCTTTTTCTCATCTGTAAGATTTTTATCTAACAAGCATTTGTCAAGCGTTTAGTATATACCAGGTACTGTGTTAGATGCCCAGTTTACAAAGACAAAAGCAAAATCATCCCTTTCCTTATGAACATTAGATTGATTGTAAGCTCCTTGAAGGCAAGAGACTATCTTTTGCTTCCTTGTATCCCTAGTGCTTAGCACAGTGCCTGCCACATAGAGGCGTAATAAATGTTTATTGGATGAATTCTGCAGTTTGAGAGGTCAGTTCTTCTTTTCAACTCCTGTTAGATTTTTGGTCCCATTTTATGACTTAATTATGATTATTGGCTCATTATCATTTACCTCTTTCATAATTCTTAGTCTTATCTCTTTAACAAGATAATTGAAGGAAGACAAAAAATCCATCGCAGAATCTAGCATCATCTTGGGTATATGGAAGATGCTCAAAAAAATAGGTTGAATATTAATGTCACCAGGGAACTTTCACAGTGTTTTTCTTATCTTTCTTTGGTAATTTCTTCAGTTTCCAAATGAATTCCTCCTTACGACAGTAGGGCTTCAGACTCTCCTGAATTTGCCAAAAGTTTCCTGTAATCATTGGTGAGGCCCTTGACTCACAGGCAGAGATATTTTCCTCCCAGGATACCAGACAGTGACCGCCCATCCAACCACTCCATTCTGGCATGATTGCCTACAGGGAGTGGCTTGGAGTGACTACATAGTCAATTGGATGGCTGGCAGCACAGGAGTGGTACCACCACCACCTAGCAGTAAAGTCTGGTTAGTCTGCAGGGCGATCTCAGTAGCTGCATTCATGAGCTCCTAGGAGGAGACTCTCCATTTCTAGAGCCTCCCATTATTGTGTTAGTAATAGCAATGATCACAAAAATGAGGAAAGTAGTCAGAATACCTTACATATTTGGTTTTACAGTTTCCAAGTGTACATACATTATATCATTTAATCCTCACCCTGTGAAGTAATAATGCCAAAGTTAAGTAAGTAATTACTATCCTCACTTCACTGATGAGTTTTGAGAGGTTAAGTGGCTTCCAAGAGATTAGAGAAAGTTTCAGAATGAACACTACAATTGTGGTCTTATGTTTCCTACTTTAGTATTATTTCCAATGTTCTCCATGATGCCAAAAACCAGCTAGCTCAAGCCAAGCAGAGTAGCATGTGTGCTCTGGTGTATGCAGTCTTATTGTGTTTCTTTTCCTTTCTTCTTTATGCTTTTGTGCACTGGACCCCAACTCCACCTACCTTTTAATCAGGGATTGAAAACTTTTTCAAAAGCTCTTTATTACTTGTTGGTGTGACACCCTAAGAATGCACAGCCTAACTTCCCTTCTAGAAGAATTTGTTAGATGGTAGCACCTCAGAAATAATTTGGGTTCTTATGAAAGTTTCTAAGAACAAATAACTTTTTGTGCCATCCTTAGACCTTTCATTTGACAAGGGAGGTAGTGATAGAAGAGCTTTTATTAAAAGATAATGGACATGGAAGATAGGAAGAACCAGTAATGAGAGAGCATCATATGAAAGGACTGCCCCCAGCAATATTGTACATCATAATATTTCATATTTATTGAGTACCTTTAAGTTTAAAAAACACTTAAAAAATTAATAAAAATAAAAAGCACTTGTTTTCATTTGATCCTCACAACAGCCCTGGTGGATGTTATTATTAATCCCATTTTGCAGATGATGACACTGAGGTTGAGAGAAGTTAAGTGACTTGTCCAGGTTCATACAAGTCAAATTTATCTGAAATGGTATTTGAACTCAGGTGTTTCTAATTACAGATTTAGCCCTCATAAATTCACTTTACTGCCTCTTACATATAGAGACATGGTACTTCTCAGTCAGAAATCAGTTTGGCCTAGTCTAGCATTTAGTTCTGTCTCTAATAGTTGCCTATCATAATTTGACTGACTTAATCACATATTGCCCACAGACCAATGAGTCCATTTCCTCATTCTAGTAACACAAAGACCTGAATTGGGTGGATTATAAGGGACATACCAACTTGCAAACTGGATAATGAAGCATAATGACCCACAGTTGTGGTTCATGCTATTCTTTGTTTATTCCAGCTATGGAGAAAAGTAATATTTTCATTCAGTAACTACCTACCCTACTGATTCTTATAAGGTACTGCCTTTAAGAGGAGGGGAAGCATTCACTCTGAAAACCCAGCCACACCTACATGATTGTAGCTGCTTTTCTTTCTTTGTCCCTTGGCTGGTGTGATTTCACTTTCCATTCAGTGTATTTAACAGCTCCTTTCTCTACTATCCTTGTATGGATTCAATCAATAGGCACAACAGTAATAATATTATTATAACCACACCAACAGCAAGGACAGCTGCATGGAGTTTGTGAGTGAAGTACCAAGAAGGAACATAAATACTCAAAGGACCATAAGTCAGTATATTACACACAGGCATGAAAGAATGTGGTTCCCCATCCCTTCATGGACAAGGACTAGTAGTGATGTAGCTATAGAATGGTGATGCACATCCCGGCTGAGAGGACAGAGCACTGGCATTCTGCCCTCATAGCTACTTGCTATGGTTGTTGGGCATAAGAACTAGGGATACAGAAGGTAGCCCAGACTGCAACCTCATGCCCCTTCTTTCAGCCACAAAAACATTGTGATTAGAATAATTTTATAACATTGTATATATGGATTAGATAAAATTGGCTAAGCTGCTTATGATCAGGAAAACATTGAATTCTTTGTTTAAATGAAGCTGAGGAAATCTTCAGTTATAAAGTGTGTGGGAACTTCATGGTACATAGGTCAATGAGAGAACAAACATGGAGTCATTTCTGTCGGTTAGACCCTAGAAATAGGCCAATCTTCACACTACCATTTATACAGTGATTTAAGGTTTGCCAAGTATCTTGATTTTTTAAAGCATAGTACCACAGATAGAAAAGTCTCAGCCCTCACAGAGTTTATATTCTTCTAAAGATGTTATGAATTTGATTTCTATTAAACACTTGAATGCTTATAGTTTTGTTTATCGCTTTTCAAAGTTCTATAAATCTGTACCAGGGATTGAGGGGTGTGTTAGTGGTACATAGCTGCAGTTTTGTTATTTGGGCTTCTGATGATATTTTAAAAACAGCTTTTGAATAAACATCTCACTTTCAGATTAAGATAAGACATTTAAAACAACAGATTTTTTTAAAAGGAGAATACTGTAGTTTGTTAGATCTTTATCACGTCTTTTATTCTAAGAGAAAAATATCTAAATGACAGAATGTTTATTTTAATAATGTGATTCCATTGCTGTGGGTACTCTTCTCTCCTGAGGTAGCCCCGCCCAGGTTAGCTGGCTAGGAAGCACTGTCAGGGGAATGAAGTGGGAAGGATACCCTTCTCTCTTGCCTTCCCTGAAGACTCTTGGGCAGTTCCAACTCCATCCAGTGACTTTGGGACTTCACATTGGTTGGACAATCTGAGAGTCATCAACTATAGTCCTTCTGGTGAGATAAACCACTAACTCTTAATCATCTCTCCTGCTATACATCCATAAGTCCTTTAGATCTTATCATTTGTGTTACTGCTCTGCCTTCCAGACCTCTGACACTAATCTCACTTGCTGTAATATTTTAGGTATCTCCAGACCTTTTCCTCTATCCTGCTCCTATACCCTTAAGGCTTCTGGGCCTTTCCATCCATCTAGGAGCTGAATATTTTTATTTGTGTTATCTACCCTAATTAGATTTTGAGCTCCTTGAGATCAAGGTCTAATTTTTGTTGTGTGTGTGTGGTTTTTTTTTTGGTATTTATATATCCAGTTTAGCAGAGTACTTAATAAATGCTTTTCTGTTAATTCAATTTTCAATCTATAGCCATTCTTCTACCACTTAGTAGGTCTCATATAACTTTTATGGATTAAAAAAAAGGAATTATCCTGAGGTCAGCCTGATTGTGAACCTCTCAGAACTTTGTTAGACAAATACTATCATAGGGTACATCACTGGTTCTATATTGGAAACCTTTCCAGTTTAGAAGGAATCAGAGCATAGATTCTGGTGATATGACCTTCCATTCAACAATCATTTATTAAACATTATAATACCAGGTACTGGAGATACAAAGACAAAAATGAAAGCCCTATTTTTGTAGGTTTATATTTGGTGATAAAACATGTACATACAAAATTAAATAAATACCACATAAATACAAAATAATTTCCAGGAGATGGGAGTGGGAGTGGGGTAAAAGGCACATGTCTAATATTATGGGAAGTTTATTAAACAAAAGAATATAGGTTTCACATATTTTGGATAGACTTGTCTAAGGAAGGGGGGGAAGGGAAGGAGAAAAATTTTGGAACACAAGGTTTTGCAAGGGTGAATGTTGAAAACTATGCATATATTTTGAAAATGAAAAGCTAAAAAAAAGAATATTTCAGAGAATATGATGGAGAGTAAAGTGAAATAGAAACATGGAAAGAATGGTCTGACATAGAGGGATATGAGGAAGTGGTATCCAGGAAGGGACACGTATGCCTCAGCATGTGAATTTAATTTTAATCTCTGAGCAAGCAGTAGAAGGGAGTGGAGTATGTAATTATTCAATAAGCAAGTATTTATTAAAGACTTACTATACTAAACATTGTGCTAAGCTCAGGTAGCTATTTCCTGGTCTTGCCTGACGGTCAAGGCAAATTGGGTCAATGTAGTTCTGGGACCTGACTGGTTATAGAATGGTGAGGAATAATTGAGGTATTTAGAGTTCTATTACCAGCCTGATTAGCCCTGCCCTTCATGATTGAGTGTATAATTTATTCCAGGGTGGTAGGTTTGGCAGAAACTTTAGTCTGGAATTGGTGGCCCCTTGGAAGAGCAAGAGATGAGTTCCTCCATCCTCACCCCGCCCCCTAAAGAGAAGACAAAATATTTTTGTTAGATCCATATTTGGAGGAGCTATGTCCAGTGTACACTTTCCATGTGAGAAACCTTTGGCTATCTGTGGACTACCTCTGCAGAGCAGAGGGCATCCAGTCAGGAGCAGAATCTCGTCATCTCGCCTTCACTGCTAAACATGTCAGCAGGACAGCGTCTTCCTCACTGCTCCCAGGTTTGAGAGTGCTACCCTGGAAGTGTTTTTGCCTGAATCCTCAGCACAGGTGCAGCCTGAAAGATGCCTGATCACCCAGGGTAGCTTGTTTACTAGCTGTTCCTAATATGCTCTGGTGACACTGCTCAGTTGCCACAGCAACCAGCTGCTGCTCCAGGCTATTTCCTCAACTGCCTCTTTCCCTTCTGCCTCTACAAGGTCTCATTTGCATTTCCCAACCTCCTCTTCACCTCCCTGACCCTAGCCCGACTTCACATACTGACGACTTTGAAAGAGGCTCATCTTTTTAAGCTTACTAAGCATTTGGAATCATCAAGTCCTGGTTTTTCCACTGTGCTTACTGGCGGACAGCTTCCACTGTGGAGGCAGCATGATGTTGTCAGAAGGTTATTGTCTCAGGAGTCAGAGGAGCTGGGTTCAGGTCTTCCCACTCATGTGCACTACCAGTGGAAGTCACTTAACCTCTTTTTACTCACCTATGAAATGAGGGGGTTGGTCTAGATGGTTTTTGAAGTCCCTTCTGGCTCCAAACCTATGATTTCTTCTGCTTTTGGACTACTCTGTTCAATACCACCAGGGTTTTCTGGCTCTCCCTTTCTCTTTTCTGTATTTAGTGGGCTAAGTTTGGGGGCCTTACTACAAAGTGTAATTGTTATTATTCTGTTTCAAGGGTGTCAGCATGGAGACTGTGAGTGAGAATAAGGTAGTGACCCCTGACTTTAGCACAGGACCTGTGGAAGCCACTCCCAAGCCTTTACCATTTAAGGATCCCAACTTTGTGGTAAGTGTTAGTTGTTTAATTTTTAACATACTTTAGTGATTCATTGAAATGGATATTTAAGTAGAACTCTGATTTTTATAATAAAGATCTTTATAATAAACATATGTTGTATACTTTAATTATAGATAAGGAAAAAGTATTTTCTATTTTACACATGATCCAAAATTACTTCACTGGAAAATAAATGTTAGTTTCACAAGAAGATTGTGAGTATCTTATGGAAAATTATCATAGAAACCCTTGCCAAAAATTAATGATCATTGGAAGATAGTTTTAAGGGATTCCAATTAGATTGAATCTGAAATCATAGTTCTTTAAACCACTTAAAATTTTTTTTGTTTTGTTTTTTACATCACCAGAATTCTCCCAGTAGATCTCTGCTCCTCACCCAGAGAGTCATCTTATATAACTAATAAATTTTAAGGGGAAAAAAGGAGAAGAGAAAAAAATCAGAAAACTTATCAATACAGGAAAAGTCTAAAAATATATGCAATATAGCACATTTGTGTACCTTTTTAAAGAAGTGGAATAGAAAGGTGAATCACTTCTAATGGTGTGCACAGTTTTGGCTTTTAATATTATAAGAATCCTCAGCCTATCAGTCATGTGTTGAATGATTAATCAATAAGCATTTAGTGCCAGGAGAAAAAGAAAACATCCCTTGCCTTTATAAAAAACTTCTGTTCTAAGTGAGGAAATATCATGTATACCTATAGATACTAAAAAATACAGAAGGTAATCTAGGAGAAGGCACTAACCTCTTGTATTTTTATTTTTTCTGTTAAAAGATTTTCCACAGATATCAAAGAAAAAATACACCTCAAATTTTGTAACAAAGAAACATTCTGCTAATTTGTGTGGGAAGTCTTGTTAAAAATAATAAATCTTTTATCATAAGAAAATATTTAGCGTACAACAAATTTGCCAACAATGATAGTAATTTGATTGGGTAAGGCAAAAGTTTTTGATAGTGCTTGAGCAATTATGCTTTGTATTTATGCTTGCATTTGTCCTTTCTCTTGTTACTGTCCTTATGTATAATATAACATGTTCTTAATAACAATTGAAAGGCTTTGGAAAATATGTTGAGGTTTTGGAGATTTGGAGACATCAAAAATCTTTTCTGAGCCAGGTCCCAGGATGAGATGAAGTAGGATAAAGTAAGCTGGGCACAGTCCTAGGCAATCAACACGGTGAAGTAGCTAGTGAAGGCAGGAAACAGACTTTAATAAAATAGCTCTTGGGTATCTTAGGTGGGGGATCATTGATAGTTCAGTGTAGAAAAAAAAAAGAGGTGTCAGGTTTGGAAAGTTATCCTGATGGAAAGATGTGGGAGATAGAGAAGTGCTTGGTGTCTGTTGAATCTCAATTAGGCTGGAACAATGTCATTTTTCAAACCCTGCTTTTTTTGAGCACTCTGATACTTTATTAAGGGAACGTATCCATGTAAATCCCACATTATGATTATGATTATTTTCCCTCACAATTGCTGTAGTTTTTGCCTCTGCTTCAGAGTGATATCCTGTCATCTTACATCCTCAGTCTGTTTGATGGGCCTGGTCTCTATGACAAACTTTCTGCAACTTCCATCTGGAAGTCTTAACTCCACCTTTCCTTGTCTTACCCCTCTATATTAATTGCTCACCAATTTAATGTTTATACCTCTCTAAAAGCTTTTCCTAAGTTGGGATCAAAATGGTAGGAAGATTTGGTTAAAAGAGGAGTGTACTTGAACTCAGGAGACCAGGGTTTGTATCCTAGCTTTTTTATGCCTGAGTAACCAGAGTATTCACCAACAACTTTATTTCTTCTGTGACTATGATTTCCTAGTAGATTATATAAGTTCTGTGCAAGTAGAAACAGTTTCATTTTTGTTTTTATGTCTTTAGTGCCAGGCATAGTGCCTACTGATGCTTAATAAATATTAGCTGTTAAATTGATTCTATGCTTTGTGGTCTTATAGCATTGTGAAGAGATTGTCAGTGTTTAAAGGCTTTTGCAGCAGGGAGGCACTTGGGATCATTGAAAGGGTTGTGTAGGTTCCTAGATTCAATCTCCTTTTCATATCTAGGCTCAGCTTATTTTCCATGTGACATGTTTGGCCAAGATATATGTGTGCTGTTGGACTAGCTGAATGTGCTGTCTGTCTACCCATATGTAACAAACTGGATAATATGGGGGGAAAGTAGAACGATTTTGTTAAATATACTGACAGAAACTTGAGAATATATTATACAGGGCTTCCCATTTAATAGAATTCTATATATCCTCATCAGTAAAGCAGCATGGCCTGGGGTTTGGAAGCGAGTTCATTTTTATAGCACTGAAGGTTACAGTGATACTCCTTGAAATAAGATTTTACCTGTAGCTGGAAATCATGTATACAGCACTTTGTCAGCCTTGAAGATAGAAGTTCTTCATTAGCTCAGTTGGTTAGTTCATGGGGCTGGTGACAACTGATGTTCATTTCCCATATGTAGCAGTTGGCTTGGCTCTGTTCCATTGCCTGAGACTACAGCTGCAGTCAGGAATCTGTGCTTTTGGTCAAAACAAGGACTAGGCAAAAGACCATTAATTAGGATCAGTACAAATTCATTCCCACTGGTGGAAAAACAACTTTAAATAGCTACACATTGTATCGATTAGGTCAGGTGCTGTATGCTTGTATGTGAACAGAGGCCCACCAGTAAGTGAGAATTTTGGTAAAACCAAGGGCAATAGGAAGACAATTAGCAACAACAACAACAAATCGTTAAGCATCTGTTATGTGCAGAGCATTATGATAGGCATAGGAAGACTCTCCAGATGACTTAATCTTTTATCAATGTTTCTGCTCCCAACAACATGCACCTTGTTCTGGCAGCAGCACAGACCTGTTAGCACCTGTGACTACAATGACAAGAACTTTTAAAGTCAGAGACTGAGTAGACAGCCTCTGTTTTAGGGTCACTAATTACAGATTGATTTAGCTCTTGTTGGTGACCCACTTATCTCTACTAGACCCCAATTAACTGTCCCAGTTTCTCAGCCTGCATACTTGATTTCTGCCTATTTCCTTATGCCTACCATGAACACTGTACTCTGACCCCTGCCTGTATAGTCAAATTCTGCTTCTTCCTATGGCATGCTGTGTAGTCAGGAATTCTGAATGCTAACTTACTCATCTACTTAATCTGTGTATCTAGTCTATTTGACCTCAGCTTGATCTTCGGGATTCTTGGTATCTAGATGCCCTCTTTATACCAGCTTCTGTCTTGACTTGGCCCCCCTCTTACTTGCATGCTTTGCCATCTACACTGCCATGCTTTAATCTATCTTGTTTTGGCCTCCTTTGGTTTGCTCTATCCCTCATGCTTTTATTCTAGATCTAACAGAAACCATGACAGAGAATTTATTTTGTCTTCAAAACTTTTTTTCTTACAAGCTGCTCATTGTTGCTGCTGTTTGCATTGACTTTTTGTTGTGGATATATAACTTGCTTTAGCTTATAGGACTCTAAGGTCTCAAGAATATCCACTTCAGATTTATTATTTATCCCTTTCTAAGAAAAGGATTTTGCTCTATATGGCTAAACTAGTGACTTTTGAAGTCAAACAGAAGCTTCTCTTTTCTGTGCCCAAAAGAGTAGAAGACTTAGGATAGGGGCAGATAGTGAAAATGGATGATCTTTTACAAATCCTTGTGAGGGCTGGGATTGAAGAAAGGAAATATGTGCTGTGAAAAATGTGTGTCAAAAAGCTATGCCTCTTAGTCATTCCTAAATTAGGAAGACTATTACCCATGCTGGTGAGTGTTTAATTTATTTTATACTTTGGACAGTCTGTGTTAAAAAAGAAAAAAAAATTTCTACTGCTTAAACATATCTTTTTCTGCAGTAATAGTATAGTAAAAGTCCTGTTATCTGGCTAGTTGACAAAGGGAAAAGCTGAAGAGAATGGCATCTTGGACACCCTCCCCAGGAGGAATCATCATTCAGACCATCAAGAGATATTACTCCTCTTCAGAACAGGGAGAAGAAGATTGAAGTGGAGGGCAGCAGGAGGCCCAGGAAAAGCCAGTTACTGCAGTAGAGGAGCAAGAAAGGAAATGTGGAGGAAGAGCAGACAAGGGAAAGAAATAGTGAAAATAACAGCTTCAGAGCAGCATTACAAGTTAACTAGAGCAGTCAGAGATATTGTGACTCGTAAACCTTTTCTCCACACTGACCTTTCAAGTGATCTACAAGACAGCCTTGTCGTAATAGAAATTATCATATAGGATTGCATGGAATGCAAATTAAATCATGACCCCTGGAACTAATCAACTACAAATTTCAGGAAACCAGAATTTTAAGTGACCATTATTCGTTTCTCCAATATGTAGGATAACAAGGCTCTACCCCAGAATTTTGGATGGAGATCCTAATTTATTATCACTGCCTTGCCCTCCTTGAAAGAGTATGTTTAGCAAGATAATTTTTTTGCATAAATTTTAAAAAGTAATTATTGCTTATATTTTTTATGACCCTACAGATGTTTCCTACTGAAAACCAAAACAAATCCCTTGGAAACAGTTCTGCAAA
Source organism: Myrmecobius fasciatus (assembly GCA_023553655.1). NCBI lineage: Eukaryota > Metazoa > Chordata > Mammalia > Dasyuromorphia > Myrmecobiidae > Myrmecobius > Myrmecobius fasciatus. The sequence continues at coordinate 15,334 of JAJPUD010001368.1, forward strand.
ACTGCTTAATAGTGCAGTTGTGCATGTTTGATGTGACTTTTTACTTTTGTAGCTTATGGATTGTTAAAAGAAAAAAAATCTGCACTTTAACATTGATAGTTAGGCAATGTGGAGTGGTAGATAGTGATATACAAGTCAAGAAGACCTGAATTCAGATTCTGCCTGTAACACTTATTATAGATGTATGATAATGGTAAAATCACTTAAACTCTCAATCCCACTCCTAAATAAGGCTTTTTTTTTGTTATTGTTTTTAACAAGGCTGTCTTGCAGTATTGTTGTTTTAAATAGGGTTGCTGCAAGATCATATGAAATATTGCATAGTCTGCTTTATAAACTTTATAACCCTATAGAAACGTTAATTATTTTACTGTAGTGTCAGTATCGTCTGTTGTATTTGACTTAAATTATTTTTATTTCCCTGAGGCAATTGAGGTTGTGACTTGCCCAGGATCACACAGCTAGGAAGTGTTAAATGTCTGAGACCGTATTTGAACTCAGATCCCCCTCACTTCAGGGTTGGTGCTCTATCCACTGCACCACCTCGCTGCTCCAAATTCTTTTACATGTAGATTTGAGTTACATTGTTGTAATCTTTGTATATATTTTTTCTTTTGACTCTACTCTCTTCCTTCTGCATCAGTTTATACAAGTCTTCCCATATGTCTCTGACTTTTTCGTATCTGCAATCCCTTGGAGCTTATAAGATCAGAGCTGAAAGGAGTCTTAAGAGATCATCTCCTCATTTCACAGATGAGAATGTCAGGGACCCAGACAGCAGGTGTCTTGCCCAAGGTCGCAGAGGGAGTAAGCATCAGAGGTAGGATCCAAGCTTAGGTCCTCTAATATTATATTCAATGACAGTTGCCTTAGTATGTTGAGTCATTTCTCAATTAGTCAATTCGAGACATTTATTGGGTACTTGCTCTATGTTGGGCATGGGGGATCCAACACAAACGTGAAACAAGCCTGGCTTTCAGGAAGGAGACAGTGCACATCCAGATTAATATTTACAAGACATTCAGCTCACATATAAGGCAAACTTAGAGATGAAGATACTAGCAGCTGGGGAACCAGGAAAGGCTTCCCATAGTAGGTGGTACTTGAGCCAAGTTGTAAAGGAAGCCAGGGATTCTGAGAGGAAAAGGGGAGGAGAGAAAGCATTCTAAAGTTGTGGAGAACAATTAGTGCAGAGGCAAAGATGGATCGCTGTGTGAAGAACTGAATGTAAAGTAAAGCAAGTAAAAACCAGCAAGTTTGGCTGCATGTAGAATGTGTGGATGTGGCTAAGTGTAAGAAGATTGGAAATGGAGGAAGGGATCAAGCTGTAGAGAATTTAAAGCACCAAATGGAGTTTTCCCCTTGATTGTAGAATAAATGGGAGCCATCGGGGTTTATTGAGTAAGGGAATGACATACAAATGTCTACACTTGAGGAAAACAACTTGGGGAACCATGGGTAGGATGAACTGAAGTCCTGAGAATTTGCAGGAAACAGAAGGATCCTGCAGAAAGAGTCTGGAGATTAGAAGGGGGAAGGGAGGTGTCGCAGTAAGGAGAGCAGGGGCACTCTGTTGGAGAAGACTGGAAGAGCTGAGATCCAGCCTGCACGAAGAGGAACTGGCCTTGCTGGAAAGGACCATATCTTCAACTGGGGATGGGCATAAAGGAAGGAATAGTATGAATGCAAAGAGTAGTGAGGTGAGTGGGAGGGAAGAAGCAGCTCTTGGAGAACACTCTATTTCCTTCAAAATATATGAGATGGGGTCCTCAGCTGAAAGGCCTAAGTGATGAGCTGTGGGAAACTTAAGGAAAGAAGAGGTTTGGAAACAGCTGTTGTGGTAACCAGGATAGACAATTGTTAGAGAAGAGTAAAATAATTGCCTTAACTAATCATTAGGCACATATTTTGTTCCAGCTTGTTTCATTTTTATATGAGTTTTGACAAGTGGCATGAAATAATTGCTATCAATGAATGATGTTTCTTGGAACCCCCGGCTCCTTTTACTTTTAATATTTATTCTATTAAAGGTCCACTAATAAGGATTGCCAGGCTATTGAGAGTAAGGCTCATTAAATAGAAATGTTTTTCTTTCTGTGATTCTTGGGGGATATAATAAATGAATCCATAACAATCATGCTTGATTATTCACATTAGTTTTATCGTTGGTACCACATTTTCAACACTGGAAAGCTTTGAAAATGCAAAACAATTTATTTTGTGTGTGCCAGTATTGTGTCCAGTTACTTCTTTTCCAGTTTTTATTGTAATTCACAAAAGAAAAGTGCCATCAGTGACATTTTGCAGGCTCATGTATATTTTCAGGATTTCAAATAATTTGTAAGTGAGGTACTTAACACTCAAAGACTTTGCTTGCTCTTTTAGCTCCACCTCTTTGGTAAATAATTTTAATGTGATGGAAATTTCTGTGGTGTGGAATTTAGCAGTATTGGACTAAGCATTGTCTTCTTGTCTTTCTGTACACTTTTATTTCCTCAGAATTTCCAGCAAACTAGTTTTGACATCACCACAGTATAGTTTTTGTAACTAAGATTAAAGCATACAATGCACTATTTCTTAAGTTAATCTGGGTAACAACTATTGATTAGCAGCATGAAGAATACCTTCCAATATCTTTTCAGTTTGAAGAAAAATCAAAGAAGATCGCACTTTGAGAATGTGACACTTCTAACACCCCATTTATCATTCCAGCACTCAGGCATTGGGGGAGCAGTAGCAGGCAAGAAGAACAGGACCTGGAAGAACCTAAAACAGATTCTTGCTTCTGAAAGGGCATTGCCATGGCAACTCAACGATCCTAGCTGTATGTGGTTTAGATACTTTGCATGTGTTTATAAATAATATGCCTATAAGTTATCTGCTTTAAAACAAACCCAAATTATTTTTGTGTGTCAGTATCATCATTGACAAACACATTTCAGTTTTAAAACAGTGCAACTAACAAACAGATCTCTGTAGTATTTTATAGTAGTGATCTATAGAGAATGCATATATTCACATGGAACTATACTGTATGTAAAGCGTTTGATAAAAAACGTAAAGCACTATATTTGTGTCACCTAAGCATATACTTATATTTGTACATAGTTTTGGTCCCCACACAGAAATCACTCACTACCTACTCTTTATGTGGTGACTAGCAAGTTCTCTTTTACTAGAAATCTTTATATGGAAGAAAGATGGCTTGTGGATTAAAATAGATAAAATCCAAGGTCTCATCTGACTTTATAGTTCTAGTTTTTTTTGTTTGATTTTGTTTCTCTCAGACTTAAAATTTCATTACATCCTAGACTAGTGTGTGCTGACATAATATGGCTGTATTTTACATGAGCTTATTTTAAAAATCTATTTTGTTCTTCTGTTTTGCCCCAAAAATGGAATGGAACTCAACTTTAATGGATATTTTAGAGCACAAATAGACCATCTTATAAAATAACAAACTACGTTGTGTCAGGCATAGACTGTCTAGTGGATTTGTCCTAGAGACATGACTTAAGCTGTATTATGTTTAAGTAATAAGATGTATTATGAGGCCCTTCCACAACTTTTGGAAATGTATATAGACAATAAGCTTATATTATGCTTCGATCTGTCTCTGGCTCTCTGAAAGAGCATTTCTTCCAACAAAGTATATGCAGTGATTCAAGGCAGTTGGAGAGAGAATTATGGAGACTGAATATGGATCAAAGCATAATATTTTCACTTTTTGTTTATTTGGTTTTTTTTATCTTTTTCATGGTTTTTCCCCTTTTGGTGTGATTTTTCTTGCATAACTTGACAAATGTGGAAATATGTTTAAAAGAATTGATTTAACCTATATCAGATTACTTGCTGTCTTGGGAAGAGGGAAGGTAAAGGAGGGAGAAAAAATTGGAATACAAAGAATAACAAAAGTGAATGTTGAAAACTATTATTACATGAAAATAAAATGCTATTTAAAATTTTTTAAAAATAAAAAAATTGCTTGCATTATGTTTCCCTTCTCAGATTTCTTTTTCTTGTAGATCTGACTTTTCTTACACAGCAAGATAACTGTAAAAATATGTATACACATATTCAGTTTGTCAAGTATTTTAACATGATTAACATGTAGTAGACTTCCTGCCATCTAGGGGAGGGATGGGGGGGGGGAGAATTTGTAACAGAAAGCTTTGCAAGGGTCAGTGTTGAAAAATTACCCATACATGTTTTGCAAATAAAAAGCTTTAATAATTTTTTTTAAAAAAGAGAAAACAAAGTTGAAGCAGCCTATGATACCAGATATCCAAATGAAAATGAAAACATTCAGTCATTGAATATTGATTTTTAGTGCTGTCAAGCATTCTGATGTTTTAAAGCATTTTCAAGATGGATAGAATCTTTCATTAAAAAAAAAAAGCTTTCTTTGAGCTAGTTTAGCTTAACTGGAGAGAATGGGAAAAGAGAGAGAGTAGCAGATCTTTCCTTCTCTCCTGCATATAATAGTTTTATAGGAATATAGGAATGCAGTGTAGAAGAGCAAACTAGCCTTGAATGTGGCTGTTAGTGAATCAGTGCATAATAACAGAGCAAATTTCATGGCTGGTGTACTTCCTTCACATTTTACTTAGTCTCTAGAGAATCCTATAAGTATGTAATAATTGAACTAAATTTTATGAGTCTTGTTAATTTTTTGAAAAGCACTTACGTCTTTTTTCCCCCTTTTTAGACTTCAGTATAGATGCTCCACCTTCCTTTAAACCAGCCAGGAAGTATTCTGATATTTCAGGACTTGTTGTGAGTATTACTTATGTCTATATCTAAAATTGGCATAACTCCCTAATAGTATCTGCTTGGACAATCCATCCTTCGTGTGTGAAAATGATATTGTTGACTTTGCCAAAGGACATTTCCTTTGAGTAGTTTTTCTGGTGGTAATGTTCTGCTCTAGTGCCTTGCCATGGAGTAGAGGCGAGGGTTGACTTTTGAAGACTATCCCCTAGAAGCAGAGTCTGGAAAGGCTTTGAGTCCAGCTTTTGTGAGGAGGACCAGCTAAGCTAAATTTAGAGAGACCGGTCACCAACAAGACTGACCGCTAACTAGGTGATGAATTTTTTTTCAGCCACAGCAATTCATGAAATGGCCTACTCAAGCACAGGCAGCATTGTTTTTTTGCATCTTTGGAGGGGTATAGTCACATAATTGAAATCACAGATCCTTGAAATATTAAAAATGGATGGAAAACTGAACCATTCCCCCTGAAAGCTTTTTTTTTTTTTTTTTTTTTTTTTTTTTGTGACAAACCACTTGTTTATAAGATTTTCTTGAGTAGGAAAGGCAGCCCAGTCAGATGCAAGGAGCACTGCTTGAGAGATGGGAAACCTGTTGCTAGTACCCTCTTCACTTCCTGACCCACTGTGAACCCCTGGACTAATCAGTAGAGTGACCTGGGACAGGGTAGCAAAGGGACTGGCCCACAGGTTCGAATCCTACCTCCTGATACTTGGTAGTCAGGGACTTGGGGAAGGACACTCAAACATCTTTGAGCCTCAGTTTCCTCTTCTGTAGAATGAGGGGAATTAGCTAAGTGACTTGACTTTAAGTTTATTTTCTTATGAGATCGGAGGATTTGTCCCAGCCCTTTCACTGATTTATGTGATTGTGAACAAGTCTGTGAACATCTTTGGGTCTCCATTATTTCGGTTGTAAAATGGAAATAAGAATACCTTAGTCACATAAGACAAAGACTTTAATTAGATTATCTTTTAAGGTGTTTTTCAATTCTAAGATTTATGATTATTTGTAGAAAGGGCAACCACACCAAAAGATCATCCAACTTCCCAGTGCATTAATTTCAAGATAATTTGCCTTTTGTTTTATTGATATATTTTATTTTGACAGAGGAGATACATCTCAGCTAACATGAAAATGCTCCATAAATTGTATTACCAAAAAACAATTGTTTGAAAATATTAATTAGTAACATGTATTAGACTTCCTGCCATTTAGGGGAGGGGTTGGGGGGTAGGAGGGAAAAATTTGTAACAGAAAGCTTTGCAAGGGTCAGTGTTGAAAAATTTCATATGCATATGTTTTGCATATAAAAAGCTTTAAAAAAAAAGAAAATATTAATTAGAACTCCCCCCTAATCAATAAACACTAAGTACTTACCATGCACCATGCACTGTACTAAGTAATAGGATTACAAAGGAAAATTTAAAAAAATAAATAAAACATGTATGTCTTCAAAGAGCTTCCATTTTAATGGAAAAGAAAATAGATACATAAATAAATGTATATGAGATACATAAGAGGAAAAGACATTTGTAATTGTGGGGAACTAGGAACCTTAGGAAAAATCACAAACTGCTGACCAGTTTCTTTATCTATTGGAATACCTATCATCTTCTACTTTGGTAGATGACTACTGTTTGTTCAAAAAGGAATTATGCTCTAACTTTAGTAATTTAGTAATAGTGTCACCTCTTGTTTTTTACCTGACTTTTATAAAACTATTATATTGGTCATTGCTGTACATTTAGTGACTTTTAAAATTTTTTTCTTATTAGGAAAACGAGTGCATTATTGCATTGGCATTGCTTATTGAAGACATTATATGGCTTGTATTGAGAGTATTAAATCAGCATTTCAGTTATGCAAAAGATGAAACCTAGAGGAAAGAATTGGACCATTTGTTTTTGAAATGTATACATGCTACTGTTGAAGTTTTTAAAAAGCCTTTACCTTTTGAATGTTTGTGGTAAGATAAGTTCCCTAATGGAGATAGCATATAATATTGTAATGAGCAGAACATTGCCTCTTGAAGGCAGGAGACCCAGGTTTTTTAAATTTGACTTTTTTAACCCTTTGCCATTATCAAAGAAAATAAAATCACCCAATTTGTGGTGTAGATAAAAATTATAAGCCTTAAATTTTATGTCTCACATCAAAGTATAGGAGTCCTATTTTCATAGGAACTGACCAAAATACAGATAAAAGCTTCATATGTAATACTATATTTGTGGCATTGATTTTGCTTATAAAAATGTTTATTGAAACTTTAGAACCAGTTACTTTTTATAGCTGTTACTCTTATAGTTGTCTCCAAAAAGCAGAATGCTTCACAAAAATGTCTTAAGTATTTAAGAGTGACAACTTATGAAGTCTGGGCTTTTCCATCAGAGTTTTTTACATCCTGGGTAGAGTAGATTCAAAAGGGAGTCTCAAATTATGACTTCTAGGTTATTCTAATGAAATAGTGGTTGAAATCTTTCTTATTAACATTTTAAATAAACTAAAGCTCTATATTCATTTCAACAAATGCTTATTACTAAGCACTTTGAAGGTTAGAAGGAAAAAGATAAAAGTCCTGTCCTCATGAAGCTTATAGTTTGGTAGGGTAAATATTATATATGCTTATCATTATGATACAAGATATGTATAAATGCATTATGAGATGGATGAAATACTCTATTCAAAAAAAGTCAGGAGATTTAGAAAACAATAGAAGTGACAATTAAACTGTACCTTGACATATGGACAGAAATTGGACAGATGTAGTTGTCTGATATTTCAATGTGTATAGTGTTGCTAATTCAACTCTTACCAGTAGTTTTTGTCTTAATTATTACATGATCATATAGCTGTCCAAACTGATATATCACAAGTGAGATAGCAGTATATCTGGAATCAAGAGTTAGGAACACATGCATACATAATATAATTATCAGATACAAAAGTCTGTGTCCACATCTTGGATCCTAACATTTTTGGAGAAAATAAATTCTAATAAGCTAGTGAAACTTAGTAGTAGTTAATATTTCTCCAGTTAAACTCTGCTTAATACCAGTTCCATTAAATAATGAAATAATATAATGAAAGAAGAAACCTGGACCCAACAAAATCTTAAACCCATATTTTTTCCATGTGAAATATTTATAGAGCAGTTTATTTTGAGGGACAAAAAGCCAAGTTTGGTATTTTTTTTTTTTTACTATTACCCCATTTTCTAGATATAGTGACATAGAGAAGTCAAGTAATTTAAGCAGTTGGAGGGAAATTCTCAAGGGCAAAAAAATAGACTTTTCATTCATTGAAGACCACAAGTCTTTACTTGTTTCAGCTCAATTATTTCTTTGTCAGCTAAGTCATTCTTATCTTGTGTTCACACACAAATAATCTATGTTGGAGCAGATATTCTATGCTTGGGAAGTTAACAAACTAAATATTAAAACTTTTTTATAATTTTCTAAAGTGAGTTCTGGATAGCATGCTTTTTCTTGAAATCTTTAGTTGCAGCTAGCTTCCTTTGAGCTTTATAGGAAGTGGGCACTATCTTGGTCTTGCATAGTGAAGCAAAAGCAGAAAGAGAGGAGGAACATGATATATATGGATGGGGGGAATAAAGATCTTGGTCATAACGGCTTCCTATTCTGCTAATGAGAAACACTGCTGGAAGCCTGTTGCAGGACTCTAAATGATTAACTAGACTTGGGTAGATTAATGAATCTCTACCTAAGTGAACAATTTAGTTCTTTCTCAGTGGCAACA
>JAJPUD010001368.1:23872-36427 GCA_023553655.1 Myrmecobius fasciatus
GGCAAACTATACAGACCCACAGAGCAAGTTAAGATTCAGCACGATTGAAGAATTTGCTTACATTCGGATGCTCCCTTCAGATGTAATTACTGGCTACCTGGCCCTGAGAAAGGCCACAAGCATAGTTCCTTAGGCCTGGGGAAATTTCTGAGAGGAAGCTTGGAACTTTTTCAAAGGCGGACTTTGGACTCAAGATTTTGTTTCCAGGAAACATTCATATTGTTGTCAATCTGAAAATGCCAGTATTGTGCCTTGGAAAGAATGTTTGGTTTTCATATAATTTAAGATTTTTCTTTATTTGCTTTTTTAGAAGTTTGACATTTTCAGCTAAATTAAATGCTAGCACATTTTGGGTTTGCCCCAAGTATTTGACAAGGAAAATGTAATAAAACATCATTTTTTAATTCAGTAGTTGGTTCAGCCCAAGCATTTTTTTTTAGTTTTTGCCCCCAGTACATGCTAGCTTTCTTATATAACATCCATAACATTTCCATATAATTAAAAATAAGTGTTATTAATACCTCTTGTTTTACAGTAGTCATTTTTGTGTGTTGTGTCCTTCCCGCCTCCCTCCACCAGTTGAAACCTTTATTTTAACAAAGAAGACATGGTAAGCAAAAACAGTGGCAAAAATAATGACTACAACTGACAATGTATCAGATATTCTGTTTTCACAGGCTCCCACTTCCAGCAGGACAAAGAAGACAGATTTCATCATCTGCTGTCCTATAATATTATTGGTTTACACTTGATCAGAGCTTGGCTTCCCTTTAATGGTCTTTTCATTTCCATTGGTTTAGTCATTGTATTTTATATCATTTTAAATAGGTCATGTAGGAACCAAAAGGCTTTCATTGTCTTAGAACTGTATACTTTCTCTTGAGAACACTGTGTTCCAGTTCCTCTACTTTGCTAGGAATGAGAAAACTTTTGAAGCGTCTAGACCAGAGGCATCAGACATGCAGCCTGCCAGTTACTGCCCAAATACCCCCAAGTGCAGCCTGAACCAGATTAAAATGTAATTGAGAAATATTTAACAAAATAAATAAGAATACAATAAAACATAGATAACATTATGTTTTAAACTGAAGTCCAAAGGCACTGCAGTGAGTCTTATGTCTGGATCAGGACCATTTCTATTTGAGTTTGACACCAGTGGTCTAGGGTAGAACTTTAAAGATAATTAAAGAACTAAAAACTAGGAACAAACAAAAGAAATGTGCAAAGCAAAAGTTTAGCATGGATCTGTGAACTTTATTTTTAACTTTTTAAATATAATTGGTATTTCAGTATAATAGGTTTCCTTTGTAATGTTGTATATTTTATATATTTTCAAATTTTATGCTGAGAAGAGTACTATAGGTATCACTTTCCAAAAATTTTCTAAAAGGGGTTGGGACACAAAAAAGTTTACAAATTCCGGGTCTAAAGGTATCAGGACTATTTTATTTGGAAAATAGAGAAGCTTGGTCTTTAGACTTTTGATTTTTTTTTTTTTTCTCTAAGGCTCTCTCCTTTAGAGGGTTCATCTGTTGTCCTGGCTTCTGCTCACCCTTCTATGCTGATGCCTGTTTGCCAAACTGGTCAGATGAGCTCAATTATTCTTTGAAACTAAGATGGGCTCAGTGGTCTATCACCAGTTATGTGCTGAAGCTTTAGGATGGATTTGGGGCTTATGCCAAGGATACTACACTGTGGCGACCCATCATCAAATCTATCCAAAAGAAAGAGCCTCAGTTTGCATTCAGAAACAATAGATTTATTTCTTGAGGTTCTTTGAGGAAGAGGTAAGTAAAAATTATAAGTATTGGGATAACTTCTCCTTATCTTTCTGCAGTTAGGGGCCTGAGGCATTCCCCATTTTTTTTTTCTTCTGTTCTTTTGTAGCTGTACATTCAAACTTGTACTGTTTCTCTACTTATGGACCATTCTCTTAGATTCAATTCAAAGAATTTGAAAGTTGGGTGGGACTTAAAAACCATCTAAACCACAACTCCTATGCAAAAACAAAAAAGACTCCCTACTAAAATATATACAGCAAGACATTCTTCAATCCCTGCTTGAAGATTTCCAAGGGGGAGAGCCACCACTTCTTGAGGTAACCTATTCCACTTTTTGGACACCTTGAATTGTTAGGAGGTTTTTCTTGGCATCAAGCCTTTATAATTTATATATACATTACTCCTGGTTCTGCTCTTTGAGGCCTAAATGAAAAAGTGTATTTGCCACATGAAAGTCCTCCATGAAAGTCCTCCAAATACAAAGACAGCCACCATGCTCAAGATTCATTTTTTTAATTTCAGGCTAAATATGCCCAGGTTTTTCAACCTATTCTCATATATCACAGATTCAAGGCCTTTGACCATCCTGGTTGCATTCCTTTAGATACTCTCCAATTTGTTAGCATCTTGTTCCATGATACTTAGAATGGTATCCCTTTTCTTGGAAGCAATGTCCCTCTTAATGCAGCCCAAGATTATGATCTTTTAGTATTTTTTACTGCTTTATCACATTGCTGACTCACATTGAGCTTGCAATTTATTCAGACGCTCAGATTTCTTTCAGAACAAGTATCTATCCATGTCTCCTTCATCTTATGAAGTTGGTTTTTTTATATACCAGTGAAAGACTACATTTATTCCTATTGAATTTTACCTTTTTATAATCATCCTAATACTCTAAGCTGTTTAAGATCTTTTTGGATCCTGACTTTGTCATCCTGTGTGTTAGTTATCCTTCCCAGCTTTGGGTCATCTGCAAATTTGATGAACATAGCATTCGTACTTTAGTTATCTAAATCATTATTTAAAATGCTGAACGGGAACTGAGTATAAATCTTTAGGTGTTTCACTATTGACCACCTATCATATAGACATCTGACTATTAACAACTATTCTGCTTTATGTAACCATTTCTGAATCTGTCTGATTTTATGATTATCTAGACCAGATCTCTTATTTTCCCCACCAGAATGTTATGATTCCTTATGAAAAGTCTCACTGAAGTCTAGGTAAATTATATCCTTGAAATTTTCCTCACTTATATAATTCTCTGCCCCCAAAAAAGTGGAAATGAGGTTATCTGTCAAGACCTGTACTTGGAAGTCATGCCAGCACTTTGTAATTTCCACTTCTTTTTTAAATGTTTGCCAGTCATCTTTTTTTAAAAAAATATTTTATTTTTCAAATACATGCAAAGATAGTTTTTCTTTCCTTTTTTATTAAAGCTTTTAATTTTCGAAACATATGCATAGATAATTTTCAACATTAAGCCTTGTAAAACCCTTGTGTTCCAAATTTTTTCCCTGCCTTCCCCAACCCCTCCCCTAGATGTCAAATAAATCCAATATATGTTAAAACATGTGCGATTCTCCTATACATATTTCCACAGTTATGCTGCACAAGAAAAATCAAATTATAAAGAAAAAAAATGAGAACAAAATGCAAGCAAACAACAAAAAAAGTGAAAATACTATGTTGTGATCCACACTCAGTCCCTACAGTTCTCCCTCTGGGTGCAGATGGTTCTTTCTATCACAAGACCATTAGAACTGACCTGAATCACCTCTGTTGAAAAGTCATGTCTGTCAGAATTAATCATCATATAATCTTGCTGTTGATCTGTACAAAAGATAGTTTTCAATATTCACTTTTTTTAAAGCTTTTTATTTGCAAAATACATACATAGGTAATTTTTCAACATTGACCCTTGCAAAGCTTTCTGTTACAAATTTTTCCCTCCTAACCCCCACCCCCTCCCCTAGATGGCAGGAAGTGTAATACATGTATGTTAATTATGTTAAAATATTTAACAGATCGAATATGTGTATACATATTTATACAGTTATCTTGCTGTACAGGAAAGGAAAAAAAAAAAAAACCTGAGAAGGAAAACATAATGCAAGCAAACATCAATAGAGAGTGTGAAAATGTCATGTTATGGTCCAGACTCAGGTCCCACAGGCCTCTCTCTGGGTGTATATGACTTTGTTCATCACTGAGCAGCTGGAACTGGTTTGGAACATCTCATTGTTGGAGAGAACCATGTCCATAAGAATAGATCATCATATAGTATTGTTGCCATGTACAATGATCTCCTGGTTCTGCTGATTTCACGCAGCATCAGTCCATGCAAGTCTCTCCAGGCCTCTCTGAAATCGTCCTGCTGGTCATTTCTTACAGAGCAATAATATTCCATAACATTCATATACCATAAATTATTCAAGTGATGGGCATCCATTCAGTTTCCAGTTTCTAGCCACTACAAAAAGGGCTGCCACAAACATTTTTGCACATCTGGGTCCCTTTCCTTCCTTTAAGATCTCTTTGGGATATAGGCCCAATAGAAATACTGCTGGGTCAAAGGGTATGCACAGTTTGATAACTTTTTGAGCAGAGTTCCAAATTGCTTTCCAGAAAGGTTGGATCCATTTACAGTTCCACCAACAATGCATCAGTATCCCAGTTTTCCCACATCCCCTCCAACATTCGTCATTATCTTTTCCTGTCATCTTAGCCAATCTGACACGTGTGTAGTGGTATCTCAGAGTTGTCTTAATTTACACCTCTCTGATCAATAGATCAATATTCACTTTTGCAGAACTTTGTGTTCCAAATTTTTCTCCTTTTTTTCTCTCTCTTTCTCTTCCCTTAAACAGTAAGCAATTTGATATAAGTAAAGCATGTCCAATTCTTTTAAATGTACTAATGGATTCATCATCTATGCAAAAAAAAATCAGATCAAACGAGGAAAAAAACGCAAGAAGAAAAAAAGCAAGCAAACAACAATAAAAAGGTGAAAATCCTATGGTTTGATCCACATTCAGTCATATTCTCTCTCTGGGTGTGGATGACTCTTTCTGTCACAAGCCTATTGAAATTTCCTTGGATCATCTCATTGTTAAAAAGAACCAAGTTTATCACAGTTGGCCAATTATCTCTTTAATGATCTCTTCCAATTTTTAATGAGAAACCCAAGTCAAGGGGCAGCTAAGTGCTAGGATAAAGCACCAGCCCTGAACTCAGGAGGACCCGAGTTCAAATTTTGCCTTAGACATTCAACATTTCCTAGTTGTGTGACCCTGGGCAAGTCACTTAACCCCAGTTGCCTTAGTGGGGAAAAAAAAGAAACCCAAGTCAAGCTCACTTTTTTTTTTTCTAACCATTTGCAGACTGTTTATCTTTTTTTTTTTCTTAAATAAATTAGAATGTTATGTGGTGTCCTTCAATCTTGAAGTGCCTCTTCTGTTTTCCATGATCTTTTAAATATAATTGATAGCAATGATATCTGATTGTAATATCTGTCAGTTCCTTCCAAGTCTCAGAAATATAGTTCATGTGAGCCATATGATTTGAATTCATCAAGGGCACCCAGGTGTTTTCTTACTAGCTCCTTACTTTGACTATCAACCCCTATTAGTCATTTTTTCTCTTATTTCCTTTGCAGAGAAAGCTAAGAATTGAAGAGCTCTCTTTATTGTTGGTAATTGCCCAATACACTCCAAGCAAAGGTCCTGTCACTTCTTTGATTTTTTTTTTTCTCCTAATACTGTAAGGTAACAAAATTATCCTTTTTGTAGCCTTTTTACCCAGAGGATATAGTGAGAAATCTGTCTGTTTAGCTTTCCCTGCTTTTAGCTAAATCATTTAAAGAATAACTTTCATTCAGGCCCTAAGCCTATTTTAAAGAGATACATACCATTTATTGTCTCATCCATTGAACTCCAGAGGCCAATATGGGAATTGATTGAGTCTGATTGACAAATTGCCCATTGTCCAGTCCCGGAGAGGTAAGGCAGCCTTTAAACAAAGCTGGTTGATGTATTATTCAATGAATCCATACTCTTGTGGCTAGCACACCTTAACAAAACCCATTTCTCTTTGTTCTGAGAAGCCACTATGATCATTATATCAGCTCAGCGCTCTTGACTCACATTTCCTTGAATACATCTCAACCATTAACTGGTTCAGTGTCTCCAACTCCCTAAGTTCACTTTCCCCATATAAGAATGATTCAAATTGTAGTTTTGTTTTGTCTTTTCCAGTGGAAAGATCTCCTTCTAAAAAGAAAAAGTCAAATAAAAATGATCTTCAATTATCCATTATTATTTTATCTGTCCCTTTCAGGGCTCCTTTCTTTGATCCTCTGTTTCTGCAACATTACTTTTTTTTTAAAAAAAATATTTTTAAAACACTCAAATCTAGTTTTCAAGCAATTAGATTACTCCAGGGAGGAACATATGTCCCAAGCCCTTAGTTATGGCACATACATGACTCAGTACCAGGATCCTCTACACTCTCCCAAGTGGCCAAATGCTCCTATAGTCTGACCTTTTCAGGAAACAATAGATACTTCCCTTCTTGTGATGAAAGCTGTCATGAGTCTTAGCAGGGAATTGAAACACAGATATGTAAGAAGAAAATAAGTTATTCTGGATGAGAAATAGTATTAGAGACTATAAGTTGGATAAGTCCCCTTTTAGAAATTTATTCTGAAACTCAAAAAGGCTAGGACCAAATCCAGGCAAAAGAAAGCCATATTGATGCCTCCAAAGACATGAAATGTCTACTTCCTATGTTAGGTGGGTGTTTTGTTAGTTATTTGCAGGCAGTATTTATCATTCTCTTGCTGCCTGCCAATTTTTCTTCTAGCTGGTAGAAAAGGTTTGTAAGTTCAAGCCTATTTGTTTTCATTTTTTTAAAAAAGTGACAGCAGCAAAGGATTTGGTTCCTGTAGTTATTGCTCTTAACTGTTGAAATGCACCCTTTGATTCAAGGCATCTAGTGAGGGGGAAACCACTTATCTCCCCATTTTCAGTTTTGTAGAATTTGGATTCTAGAACATACCCTTTTATTGTAAGGTCTAAAAATCTGCCTTTTCTCAACTTTCTCCAGTTGCTTCAGGTTCTTCCTTGGGAACCAATCCAAATAAATCTAATTAATTTTTTAACTTAAAAAAGTATTTATTTCATTAAACATTTCCCAAGTATGTTTAAAATTTTTTAACTTTAATTTTTTTTTAAATTTGAGTTTCAAATCAGTTCCCTCCTAGCCTTCCCCTGTCTGTTGAGAGGGCAAACAATAGGATATAGATTATATAAGCAAAATCATGCAAAAAATATAACCTGATTCATTTTCCTCATAAAATTCCTTCAAATGCTTAAAACGTTTCTTCCCTTAAGTATCTGCTTCTCTAGTCCCTTCAACCAACTTTCATGTATAACATACTCAGGCCCTCCACCACCCTAGTTATCTTCCTCTAGATACTCTTTGGCTTATCAGTATCTTTCTAAAACACTAGACACAGTCCTTGAGATTTGGTCTTGTCTGCCCAGGACTTAGGTGAGCAAGATGATTCTATCTCCAGTCCTGGTCTCTCTTATTGTTGCCTAAGATAATTTAATTCGCATTTTTAGCTGCCACATTATACCTGGCTTAATCCCTGTCCAAAAAGGATATCGTAAGGCTCAAATGAAATTGTCCTCATTTATATTTATATGGTATTTACCAAACTCTGTTACAACTTAAGTGTCTGTGTCTGCAAAAAGAAATTTTTTCAGTTTTTTCTTCTCAAGCTCTCTGTAATTTTGAGACTATTAATCGCCCTCCTTAATACTCCCTTCTCTAGATTTTGGGGTGTCATTCTCTTTTAGTTCTCCTACCTATCTCACTACTTTTTCTCAATTTCCTTTTCTGGATCCTATGCCAGATTATGCCCTCTAACCATAGATGTCCATGAATTCTGTTCTAGGCCCCCCCCTTTTTTTCCTCTTTACATTCTTTACATGGTGATATCATCAGATTCCATGGATTGAATGACCATCTCTATGTTTATGGTTCTTAAATCCACCTAAAAAACTGGTTTTATGACCTCTAAATTACATATCTCCAACTGCTTTTCAGAGATCTCGAAATGGATGACATTTTAAATTTAACAGGTCCAAAAACAAACTCATTATAGTTCCCCTTAAACTGCCCCTCATACCTAATTTCCCTATTACTTTAACAAGCAGTACAATCCTTCATGTCCCTCAGTCTTGCAACTTAAATGTCCTTACTATCTCTCACTTTCCATATCTAAGCTATTGCCAAAGTCTACAGATTTCACTTTTGTACTCTCTCTAATATGCTCCCTTCTCTTTTCTAGCAGCATCTTCACTCTATTTGCCCTATCACCTCATACCAGAACTATTGCAAAAAATTGCTTGCTGGTGAGTCTGCTGCCTCAAACCACTCCCCATTCCAATCCATCCTCCACGTAAGCATCAAAGGGATTTATGAAAGCACAGATCTGACCATTGTCACCTATCAACTCAATAAACTCCAGTGACTTCTTAACTGTCTTCAGGATCAAACATAAAATCCTCTGGTGTTCAAAGCACTTTATCATTTAACCCTCACCTCCCTTTCCAGTCTCCTTACACCTTGCTGTTCAACACATACACTTTGATGCAGTGACAATGGCCTCCTTGTTTCACAGACAAGATACTCCAATTTTCATTTCTTGACTATCTTCTCTGTCTCCCATGACTGGAATATACTCCCTATTCATCTTGACCTCATTTCCTGGTTTCCTTTAAGTCCCAACTAAAATCTCATCTTCTACAATAGAGGTTTCAAACAGAATGTTCCCCAATGAAGCAGAATCAGATTAAAATGTAATTTGGAAATATTTAACAAAAATGCAATAGAAAATACATAATATTAACATGTATTTTTTCTAATATGTGATCCACAGAGATCCTTATGTACAGTTTAATGGCCCCCACTTCTATTTGAGTTTGATACCACTATTATATAGGAAGCCTTTCCCAATTCTTCTTAGTTTCAGTGTCTTCCCTCACTTAATTATTTTCTGTTTATCCTGTATTAGCTTGGTTATACATATGTGTCTGCTTATTGACTCCTCCATTAGATTGTAATTGAGGGCAAGGACTGCCTTTTCCCCAACACTTAGTACAATGCCTGGCATATAATAGGTGCATGTTTATTACACATTAATACATGTTTATTGACTCATTTTTTACTTGAAAAAATTAAATACCATAATGAGGTATATTAACATTATTTGATAATTCTGCTAGTACCATGCCAGCTCTCTTCAGAGAAGCAACATCACTGGAGGCTTTTATTGTAGTGGAAAAGGCAACTAACTGAAGAAGGCCAGGCTCCAAAATTATTGAGCATTTCTCTACCGTTTCTCTAGTGCTCTAAGAGTGGAAGTTTGAGATCAGTTTGACTTTCCAAAAACTGACACTGTTTTTAAAGAATCCAGGATTGTGTCTTCCTGTGAGAGGCCTTGTTTTCCCTTTTCATATCTGGAGCAATTTTATTTCCACATTCGTTGCCACATGATGTCATAACCTGATATTCAAGTAGTCAACATAGGGCTGGTGGAGAGGCAGAGACCCCAAGATGGCTATCATATGAAGACACTCAGACATCATAACTAGGGGGTCAGAGCTAGCCCAGGCAAAACTCAGCTGAATGGGTAAACCCCATCCCATCCCATCCACATGCCCCAACATCATTACTAATGATCCCAAGTATCCATTGTGAACGGTGTAAGACCCAAGGCTCAGTGGGAGATGTAGATCTGGTACAGATATTCTGGGAAAAGAGGTGCCTTGAACCTCAAATAGTCAAGTCCATACTTTCATAGATCCCTAAGCTTAGGAAAACTTAGAGAAGGAAATAAACAGACTCCATGCTCAGGTGTAGGATTTCCATGGCAATGGGAACCTGGGGATAGCGATCTTGGAACTATCAGGAGATTGCTGCAGGTAGGGAATAAGCCTCTGATGTCAGCACCTTTAGGCAAAGTCCTGATTCCTCTGCCCCAATTATGACTTTTCCTTGCTGTCTAAAACTGAAAGGCATAGAGGAAGAAGACTTTAGCACTTGGTTTTGGAAACATCCTGCCAGACATTAGCTGTATCACTAAAGGCAAGTCACTTTTTTCAATTAAAGCTTTTTATTTTCAAAATATATATACATGGATAATTTTCAACGTTCACCTTACAAAACCTTGTGTTCTAATTTTTTTCCTTCCCTTTCTCCCACCCTCTCTCCTAGATGGCAAGTAATCCAATATATGTTAACATTTGCAGTTTTTCTCTACATATTTCCACAAATATGCTGCACAAGATAAATCAGATCAAAAAGAAAAAAAAATGAGAAAAAACAAAATGCAAGAAAACAACAAAAAGAGTGAAAATACTATGTTATGGTCCACATTCATGTTCCCACTGTCCTCTCTCTGAGTGTAGATGGCTTTTTCATCACAAGATCATAGCAACTAGTCTGAATCATCTCATTGTTGATGGGAGCCATAGATAAGTCTCTTAACCGAGCCTCAGTTTCCTAATCTGTTAAACTAGGCTAATATTATCAATAGTTCCTATGTTATAGGGTTGTTGATAAGATAAAATAAGATAATTTATATAAAGCACTTTGCAAACCTTCAAATATTATATAAATACTTAATAAATAGCTAAAACAACCTTTACAAACCTCTTCCTCATAAATATCACAACTGTTTTCAGTCTTAGGGGACAGATAATGATAAATTCTGTTGTTGTTGAATCATTTTTTTCAGTTGTATCCATTTTTTGGTGAAAAGCCCCATTTGGGATTTTTGTGGCAAAGAGACTGGAGTGGTTTGCCATTTTCTTTTCAAACTCAATTTACAGTTAAGGAAATTGGGGCAAACAGAATTAAATGAGTCGCCCAGAGTCAGCTAGTAAATCTCTGAAGCCAGATTTGAACTCAGGAAGATAAATCTTCCAGGCTTGACTCTCTATCCAGTGAACCATCTAGCTGCCCCCATGTAAACTCTATGCCAATTTATTCCACAATGCTATAATATTCACAAATGTCCCTCCTTATCACAGGAATACTCACTTCCCTTGAGCTCCATAATCTTGGTCTCAAGTAGATAACTTCATGATACCTGAGGCTTATTATTTTGGTCTCACAAATTGTGATGGGCTTTCTGGCAAGGAAGGTATCATCATCATCGTCATCAAGAAAGCTGGTTGGCTCACTTCCCTGTTGTGAAAGATAGATATGGTTTTGAGCCTTAGACTTTTGCTAACTTTTGTTAGCTTCTTAGAGACATTAGTTCTTCTGAACTGATCAAGAGGGGAGCTTTTCCTTTGACTCATTCATTTTTACTACTTTCTAAGCCTTTCCTGATCACTGAATGGCAACTAGAGGTGTTGAACTTCAAGACACTCTTGTTCCTTTAATCTGCTTGCCTCCTAGGGCTCAAGGGTCTGTTGGTTGTACCCAGTCCCTAATGACCTCTGCCACCTTGGTCTTTTGTGGTCCTCTTACCTGGGTGCCTGAATCTGACATCTAGCACTCTTTTCCATCCTCTCATCTCCAAATTTTGTAGACATTGAGTGCATTTACTAAGGTTTATTTACAAGGGAAAGCAAAGATAGCATATGCTAAATTCAAAAATAATATGCTTGGTAAAGTAATTAAAAACATTGTAAAAAGAAATTGCTCGATCCTTAATTGCGTTTCTAAGATTTTCATTCTGGTTTGGCCAATGAGCCTCCCCCCTTTCCCTCCCCTCCTGCTTTTTTGGGAACATCTGGTTACACTGTGTCCTCAAGAGAATGGAATCTTTTACCCCAACTCTCTCCCTTCATCTCACATTCCTTATCCTTCCTCTCTCCCCATATGTGTATGTGTGTGTATGTATACATATGTAAGCATACACACTATATATATATATGTATATATATATATATATACACATATATGTGTATACACACATATACGTGTGTGTGTGTGTGTGTGTGTGTGTGTGTGTGTATAGGTAGGTAGGTATTTATAATGATTTGGTGTTCTCTCTCCTGGACATACTAGATTGAGTTCATTTATTCCTTCAAATACCCAGACTCAATTTTTCCTTCATCAGAAAACTCTTTGTTGCATTGAATATTTTAGAATATTCTGCCCATATTATTATCTAGTTGTTGATAGATGATTAACTTTCACTTCTCTCAAACCAGGGAAGATCACTAGATAAAACAGGAACATTCATGTTCCCTCAAAAATAAAATAGACCTCATGATCCCTCCCTCCAAGAACTTTCCTCTACAAGATTCCATCTACTTCATATGTATCTTTTTGGGGGGAGGCAAGACAACTGAGGTTAAGTCACTTGCTCAGAGTAGCACAAATAGTTAAGTGTCAAATGTCCAAGACTATTTGAATTCAGGTCCTCCTGACTCCAGAGCCAATGCTCCATCCACTGTGCCATCCAGATGTTCCCATATGTTATAAAGCAGTGGTCACCAAAACCATTTGGTACTGGATAAGAAATAGAGTAGTGGATCAGTGGAATAGGTTAGGTTCACAGAACAAAATACTCAATGACAATTGTAATCTAGTGTTTGATAAACCCAAAGACCCCAGTTTTTGGGATAAAAACTCACTATTTGACAAAAACTGCTGGGATCATTGGAAACTAGTCTGGAAGAAATTAGGCATTGACCCACACCTAACACCATATACCAAGATAAGGTCAAAATGGATTCAT
>JAJPUD010001368.1:36827-68959 GCA_023553655.1 Myrmecobius fasciatus
TTTTTTTTTTTTTTAGAATGCTCATACTTTAATGCAGGGACTGTTTTCATCCTTTGTATCCAAAACTTAGTGCATAATAAATGCTTAATAAATATTTGTTGATTGATTCTGTCAGTGCATAAAAGTGAGTCCTCACATATAGGAACAAAGAATGGGGCAACAATTCCTCTATTTCTAATTTCCCCATTTAAGGAAAAGTTTCCCTATGTGATCACAAGACAAGTGATGTATAATGTCTGATACTTAGATTTTTTTTCTTCCCTTTTATTTTTTCTCAATAATATTTTATTTATCTAAATACATGTAGTTTTCATTTTTTTAATTGAAGCTTTTTATTTTCCCAAAATATGCATGGATAATTTTTCAGCATTGACTCTTTTTTTAAATTTAAAACATAAAGGTAATTTTCAACATTAATTTTTGTAAGACTTTTTGTTCCAAATTTTTCTTCCTCTGTCCCTTCTTTCCCCCTTCCTCAAGACAGTTAAATATGTGCAGTCCTTTTAAACATATTTCGGTATTTGTCATGTTGTGCAAGTAAAATTTGATACTTAGTTGTATCTACTGAAACCATGATGACTGGTAACATTAAAAAGGAAGTAAGCATTTAGTGTTACAGGATAGATTGTTGAGACGTTTAGTTACTTGGGATAAAACAGAAAACAATGTTGGTTCCTGGTACTGAATCATCTGTTGTTGTTCATCCTTTGTTTTTAAAGGGGATCAGTGAAAGTTTAAGTGATATCTTGACTTGCATATGAATTGGATTTTAGTGAGACAAAGTTGCACAAAGTCATCAGCTTCTTTTTCTTTTCCTGAGCCATTGAAATCTAGTAGCGAGAGAAAGCTCAAGGGGACTGGCAATGGTCCAGGATGCGGCAGATGACCTTGGTGTCTTCAGTGCATCCCACAACATTTGCTTTAGCCACCTTCATGGACATTGGAACAAAATGTTCTCTTCCATCCAGAGTAAGTCTCACATGTTTGGGCTGTATAGGGTGTTCGGGAAGATTAGCACCTCTGGTGTGAGTCTTGACAAGATCTTTTCAGAGGTGTTCATCTACCTTTGGTGTCTACCTTTTACCCAGCTCTCAACTGTGGCTCCAAGAAGTTGTAGCATACCCAGCAGCTACTGCCACATAAAACCATCTTGGCAAACTGACTAAACCAAGTTGAGGGTAGCCACCCAGACTCAAATCTGTCAGTGAGTAAGAGGAGTCGAGTACTTAATCATGTATATGAAATAACCAAAGAATTAACATAATTCTACTCTGTTAATATTTCTAGCACCACAAGAATCTGTTTATTTGGAGGAAACGATTTTGAAGATTAATATATAATGTGGATATATACATGTCTCTCTGTGTATGTATATATGTATACCTTCTCTTTCTATGGATAGTTTATGGGCTATATACATATTTATTATATATGTATATGTTTGTATTTGTATATATATATATTTATATACATGTCTATAAATAGCTATATATTGACATATCTACATATATAATGCTTTCTATGCCTCTCTCTCTCCACATATATATATGCATATATACATATATATATGCATATATATATATATACACATACTATGTAGGTAGATAGATAGATCAAAAGAGACATAGAAACAGAGCTGGAGTTATTGGGATAATTGAATGATAGAGAAGGCTTTACTTTGCTTTAGACTGGAGCGGATAGGAAAAAAATGGCAAATATGGCATTAAAACACAAGATATATGAGTTTAGAGAAGGGAATACTTAGCTGTCCTTAAAGACTTCAAGTTCCTTGGCCAAGACGATTTTCATTAACAATTATATACCACTTTAAAGTCTACAACACACTTGATATATCTGATTTCTTTTGTGACTTCCCCAAACCCCATGGGTACTGAAAGAGCTGGCAGATGTGACTTGAACCATTGTTAGGGATCTTTTAGTAAGCATGGATAATAGGATAAGGACTTCTCCAGGACTGGAGAGAAGTAAATATTATCCTAGTTTTTGAAACTGAGAGTGGAATTGGCAAAATGTAAACATGTGAGATCGGCCTCATTTCCTGGAAAAATCCTAGAATATATTATAAAAATAATATAACAGTACAGTTAGATAAATAGAGGTGATTGACTAGACAGTACTCATTAATTGGTTGATGTTAACCTGGAAGGAAGCCTCTAGTGGAGTACTTAGGAATCTGTTCTTGGTCTTGTGCTGTTAACATTTTTATCAATGATTTAGTTAAAAGCAAAGAGAGCATGCTTATCAAGTTTGCAGATGACAAAAAATGCTAAGGTAGAAGGGGAATAACTAATTTAATTCATGACAATGTCACTATAAAAATCAATAGGTTAGAGTAGTAGGTTAAATTTTGAAAAATTTGTTAAAGGTAAATATAAAACTTACACTTGGATTAAAAAGTTTATAATCCAAGATGGAGGAGATATGGCCAAATAATAATGTGTCTGAAAAAGATCTGGAGGTTTTAATGCATTTCAAGATCAATATGAGTCAATACTGTGAAATGATAGAGGGAAGACTGACCAGTTAGGAACCTAAGAAACAGCAATCTTTTCTGTTGCTCCATAGCAAATGAGAAACATTTCTCAAGAGAAAGAAGCAATGTTAGAGAGGGGGGAGGGAGAATATTTAGGAAAAGAGTATAATCATTTCTAACTAGTTCTGTTTTCTTCTTTCTGGCTGATTTCTCCAGCATGCCGCAGGAAACTCATTATTGGGATGTCCTCATTATTCTGTAAAATATTACCAGCTTTGATGCTCTACCTCAACACCTTTCTCTGCTAACTTAATTAGAGATTAGGGGTAGAAAAATCAAACCTCAATTTAAGAAAAGAGCTCAGCTTAGGTATCTCCCCATAGTCTCTCCAACTGGCTGCACTACTTTGGGACTTCTCTGATTAATTTGTCTACCCTGACCCCTTATTGGGTACCTTTCTTCCCCTATTCCACTGCTGCTTTTCAATTTTTTTTTCATGTTTTGTCTTCCTCCATTATGTTGTAAACTCTTTGAGGACAAGGACTATCTTTCTTTCTTTTTTTTTTCATATTTGTATTCCCAGCACTTAGCACAATGATTGAGACATAGTAGATTCTTAATTAACATTTGACTATTACTGATTGATCAGCAATGTCAGATGCTTCAGAGAGGTCAAGAAAAGTGATGATTAAGAAAAGACTTCAGTTTGGTAGGAAAAAGATAATTGTTAACTTTTTTAAAGCGGGTAGTTTCAACTAAATGCATAGTTCAGGAGGTAGTTGAGTACTTGGAACACTAAAAAGATGATAGTGTCCTCAAGAGTAATAGCAAAGTCAGGAGTAGTGGTGGGTTAAGAGGGGGAAATAATATAATAACCCAAACATGCCTGCATGACTTGTACTAGTATTTTTTCTACTCAAAATAAAATTAAAGAGTGTGGATGTGTAAAATGGGGCATCTCCCATTTGCCTACCTTGCAACTGGTTATTCACAAATACTGGTATTAATTCATGGTCCTTTTACTGTTATTCTATGACTTCTCATAGGCTTTAGTTCCATTTTGGAGATTATAGTTGTGTATAAGTGATGCTTCTATTTCCCTTTTCCTTTTCCTTTCTTTCCCTTATACTTCATAGGTCCCTAGAGTTTTTTTTAGCTAACTTGGAGGTCATATTTCTCTCTTTAATTAACATCTTTCCTATTAGTTTATCTGCTTACTCTAACTGAATTTTCTACCTCTTGAGATCTTTGTTAATTGTAGTCTTTTTCTCACTATTTTCCTCTGTTCACTTTTTTGACTCCTTTCCCTTTGAATACAGTTTCTCTGGAATCTGCATCTCAACTTTGTTTCAGCTTCACCCTTTCACTGACCTCAATCTCTGTTCCAAGTGACTTCTGTGAGGGTCAGAGTCTTTCCCCTCAAGTTTAAGGGAATACTATATAGCCACACATTTATTTCTGACCTAGGTACCTCTGTTCTTCAGTTTCTTTAATTCTGTTAATGGCATAAATCATTGTCGTGCTGTTAACCATTCAGAGGAAGCTCCTGCCTTTTGGGCTTTTTTGGCACTTGGAGGAAAGAGTGATAGAGCTATGTTCTGTTGTTACAAGACCTGAAGTCTTGCACCCCTATATTACTATATGAATAGTAATAATTAAACCCATTAGAGATTAGTGGTCAACCTTCCTTGTATTTAGTTCAAAGAGTTATTCTGTTTTGGCTTCTTGATGTCCTAAACTATGGAAGCAACTAAAATTGTGAATCTCTTGTGCATAATTCCTATTTTGGAGAGGTTTGACAAATCATGAGGACTGAAGAACATTCGTCTATTTTTCTTGATGGCTCAATCATCATTATAAGCCTTAATAATTGTCCTCTGCTAAAAAAAATAATAAAAACTATCAGTGAATCTATTTCCCAAAGGATGAATTCAAAAGATAACAAGTTTTTTTAAATTTTTTTTTATTAAAGCTTTTTATTTGCAAAACATATGCATAGGTAATTTTTCAACATTGACCCTTGCAAAGCTTTCTGTTACAAATTTTTCCCTCCTACTTTCCACCCCCTCCCCTAGATGGCAGGAAGTCTAATGCATAACAAGAAGTTCTTAAAAAAATTGTAAACTTCTTACCATCTTTATGAAATATGGTTTAAATCTCTAATAAGAGCAACATAAATCAAAACAACCTTCAGTTTTCACCTCACTTCTAGCAAATTTGCAAAAGAATAGTAGAATTGTCAAAATTAGAGGGGCTGTGGAACACAAGCACACTTAAAAACTGTTGCTGTAGCATGGAGCTGAAGCTGATAACCATTCTAAAAACAGTTTTGAGTTATGCTAAGGAAATGACTAAAATATCTATGCTTTTTAACTCAGAGATCTCAGTACTAAACATATACTCCAAGGATTTAAAAAGTAATGTGAGGTTAAGAGAGAAGAGTTCTGTATCATCTTTCTTCTCCTGGAATAATGGACTCCATCTTTTATTGAACATCCATGTTCAATGAACAGTTACATCCATCTTGCTGGATTTTTTTTTATTATTTTACTCTTCCTCAGTTTACCTGCTGTTTGTCTTAGAACAAAACAAAGTAATTTTCTCTGCTTCCTGGATTAATGAATTTCTGATTCTCCTCCAAGTTCAACTACAAACTCGGATTCAGTGATCCCCATTTTTTCTCCATACTTCACTTTAGTTATTGATAGAAAAAATTTTATGTTCAGAAGTCATTTGGTAGACATGGGAATGCTATTAATCAATTGATGTGTCTTTGTCATGGCTCGTAATAAATCACAAAGCTTCTTTACCTAATCCAAATTATATGTGAGCTATGGTCCTTTAACTATTACAGTAGAAAGGATCCATATACACCACAAAATTTGCAGCAGCCTTTTTTAAAGTAGCAAAGTATTGTAAGAAATAACAACAACAAATGCTCAACAAATTATGGTAAACCAACAACAAAGTAACAAAAAAACAGTAGCTAGCTTAGAGCTTAACTGTTTGCAAAGAGTGCTTTACATATGTTATGTCATTTGATACCACAACTCTATGAAGTAAGTATTATTTTTATTCCCATCTTACTGTTAAGGAAATTGAGACTGAAAGAGGTTAAGCGACTTGAAGTTAATGTAAAAAAAAAAAAGCTATCAACAGTTTTGATGATGATGATGATGATGATGATGATGATGATGATGATGATATTCATACTAGGTTAAGCACCATAAAAAAAAAAGAGTAGACAAAAGAATGGCTGGATATATTGTAATCTAGGTAAGATGGCCTGGAAGAAGAAATACATCCTTTGTGACAAAAAGAGGATTTTAGGAATTTTGCAAGTCATCTAGTCCAGAGATGTCAGACTTAGATTAAATAGGTAATTGGAAAATGTTAAACAATATAAATAACTGCAACACAACATGGATAATGTTAATTTGTGATTTTTTAAAGTCAGTATGATGCTCTTTATTTGTTTCTATTTCAGTATGATACTACTGATCTAATTGGCCGGTTCCATACTAGACTAACTCTAGGAGGATATGCTATCAACAAAAGATGGAAGTCTCTTCACAACCCAGATCCCTGTAAATAAAAATAGGCGAAAAGGGAAATCTATTGAGTTTTTTCAAGTTTGTTTCCCAATCACATTTTCTAGGCCAACTGCCTGAATTTCATAAGCTCCAGTCTAATTTAAACACTTGGTCTAATATTTCACTTTGTGGTTTAGCAATACTCTTTCAGTAAATCCTAAATGTGCTTGACCAGAAAATATCACCTGACCAGAAAAAAAAAAAGTAAAAAAAAGTGTAGTCCAACACCTTTGTTTTACTGATAAGGAAACTGAGACACAGAGAAGCTAAATAAATTGTACAGAGTCAAACAGGTAATGAATTTTTAGTTTAGGAGCCTGAGGGTTCTAAAGAACAAAGTTAGATTTTAAAGGTTATATAACAGAGCCCTCTGGGTTCTTTTGTCCTTGGGCCAGGAAAAGTTTCTGATAGCCTCCAGTAATTGCCTTTTGTTGACTTTTAAGGCAAAGAATTGTGTGTGTGTGACACAGAGACACATGGAAAGAGAGAGAGAGCGAAGAAGAAGAAGAAGAAGGAGGAGGAGGAGGAGGAGGAGGAAAAGAAGGAGGAGGATGAAAAGGGGACTAATTTATTGCAAGGAATCTGAAAATATACATACAAGAAGCATTATCATATGGGTATCTCTGAGTTTTTTTAAATGTGAAAAAGATATTTTCATATTTGAAACCATTAGGAACCACTAAACTAGGGAAATTTAAATGTGCCTGCCCAGCCTACCTGTGCATGAGCAGCCCAATTAAAGTGCTTGCTGATTTCTGACTTGGCTGACAAAAGAGTTAGCACCATGACCTGTGACTAGACTGCTTTAGGATGTTCAAAGAAAGACAGAAGTGGTTGGTGATTTCCTGTTGGGGGTAAAAAAGCAGCCTGACATGGCTGATTGGGAAGTGTGCTGTATTCCAGGAACAAATATCTTGCACGTGACTCAGAGCCTGCCAAGACTTATCAAATGTGCCGACAGCTACTCACTTTTGCCAATTCATGTGTGAGTGATACCCCTAGTATCAAAGAACAGGGTGTGGTTTTCTAGGCTGTGGCTTAAAATACTAAGAGGGACAAAGTATTTATTAGGCTAAAGGCTAGTTGCCCTCAAAGGGACCCACATGTGCAAGAATGTTTGTGGCAGCCCTTTTTGTAGTGGCTAGAAACTGGAAACTGAAGGGATGCCCATCAATTGGAGAGTGGCTGAATAAATTATGGTATATGAATGTTATGGAATATTATTGTTCTGTAAGAAACGACCAGCAGGACGATTTCAGAGAGGCCTGGAGAGACTTGCATGAACTGATGCTGAGTGAAACGAGCAAAACCAGGAGATCATTATACACGACTACAACAATACTATATGAAGATCAATTCTGACAGATATGGCTCTCTTCAACAATGAAATGTTTCAAACCACTTCAATTGTTCACGGAAGAAAGCCATATACACCCAGAGAGAGGGATATGAAATGTGGACCACAACATAACATTTTCATGCTCTCTATCGATGTTTGTTTGCATTGTGTTTCCTTTATCTGATTTTTTTTCTTGTAGACACGATTTTTCTTGCACAACAATGATAAGTGTGGAAATATGTATACATATATTCGATTTGTCAAGTATTTTAACATAATTATCATGTAGTGGATATCCTGCCATCTAGGGGAGGGGTGGGGAGTTGGGGAGAAAAATGTGTAACAGAAAGCTTTGTAAGGGTTAATGTTGAAGAATTACCCATACATATGTTTTGCAAATAAAAAAAAAGGAATAGAAGAAATTGAACATGTTTATTTTTAACTTGTTTCACTGCTCAGTACTATGTAGAGAGAGTATCAAACTAGGAAATTAAGGAACCTGCATTCTAGGCTCAGTTTTGCCATTCACTAGCTGAAAGACTTTAATTCACTTTTTTTTAATCTCAGTGTCTTTGCATAGCATAGCTCCTTCATGTCTAGAGTAGTCTCCATTTCTTCATCTAGAAATGTATGTCATAATGGAAAAAACACTGAGTTTGTAACCACAGGACTTGGTTTCAAATCCTGCCTGTAACAGTATATTGTGAATTTAGGTAAGTTATCTTCTATATCTTGATTCTCAGATCATGCATTTTGTAGAATGAGGGAGGATTAAATAAAATTATACCTAAGGTCTCCTCAAAAAAAAACCAAAAAAAAAAAACCCAATGATGTGATTCAAACCAATTCCTATTGTTCAGTGATGAAGATAGTCATATACATCCAGAGAGAGGCCTGAGGGAACTGAGTGTGAACCACAACACAGCATTTTAACTCTTTCTGTGAATATTTCCCTGCATTTTGTTTTCCTTCTTAGGTTGTTTTTTTTCCCCCTCTCTTTCTAGATCTGATTTTTCTTGTACAGTAAGATAACTGTATAGATATGTATACATATATTGGTTTTGTCATATAATTTATCATATTTAGCATGTATTAGATTACCTGTCATCTAGGGGTGGGAGTGGGGGGAAGGAGGGGAAAAGCTTGGAACAAAAAAAAGGTTTTTGCAAAGGTCAATGTAGAAAAATCACTCATGTTTTGTAAATAAAAAGCTTTTAATAAAAAAAAAGACAAGTTGCCCTCTCAAAAAGGCATTAAATTGAAATTTTGAGAAGGAGGAAAGAGGTGTCACTAGTTGTCCAGCTGAAACTGCAAAAATGGATACTGTGGTGAACATGGGGCAGAGGTTTCTGCTACTTAATGGAAAAATAACTTAGGAATCAGGAACTCTGCTGATGGTCTCAGATACCTGTGCACCAATGAATAAGAGATAATACTTTTAAAAAAGAGTTGCAAACCATTGAAATTCTGAAGGAGTATAGTTTCTATGGAAATATAGAGGTGATTTGGGGGGCTTTTCTTCTGGCAATCTGATTCCAAAGTCCTCTGGTTTTTCCCCCCACCCACCCAACCTAGGAATGCTATTGTTCTGACAATTTGTCTTATTCTGGATAGACCTCTCTGAAGTCAGATAGCTTCTGGCCTCAGGATAATCCCACAGATCAAACTTGTGAGACAATAGTGAATGGACCACTGCTCAGTTCTGCTGACTATCAGATATATAATCTGTTGGTCAGTGATAACCAAATTCCGGAGACCACTCCTCAATTCATTGTTGATTGATAATCTGGTCAGTAATAATCTGGTCTAAGAGAACTAAATTCCAGAGACCACTCCTCTGCCCTATGGGCCATAGAATTAGCATGTCAATGGTAGAAAGCTGGATAACTGTCTTTTTGCTTCTCTTTTTTTGCTGCATTCTCTTGGAATTTAGTCTGCTTGTAACTGGTATTACAATTACGATAAACTTTAACCCTTGACAAGGAAATGGGTTCAAGCCTTTCAAATTCTTTTTTTTTTCTTTTTGCTGAGGCAATTGGGGTTAAGTGACTTGTCCAGGTCACACAGCTAGGAAATGTCTGAGTGTCTGAGACCAAGTTTGAACTCAGGTCCTCCTGACTTCAGGGCTGGTGCTCTATCCACTGCGCCACCTAGCTGTCCCCTTTCAAATTCTTTAGACATCTTATGACTCCAGTCTGTGACCCCAAACTTTTGGGGTCCTCTTCCCAACCTCAACAATTCTGTTTGTTTGTTTGACCCTAGGACCAGGATATACTAAGGCTTAACAGGCCTGGAGACAAGATTTTTTCCCCACCCCTAGCTTCCACCTACTTTTATGTTGAGGCAGAGTTAGAGTTAAATTTCTTGGCTCCATGTCCCTAATTTCTCATTCTTTATTGGCAAACCAGAAAATACACTTATTTCAGTGGTCCAGGCCACCCCACTAGCTCCCCCTCATTGATGCAGAGCTGTCTCCTATTAGTGACATGTTAGTTCTTTGTCTAAAAATTCCATTTGGGTCTTAAATGTCTCTGGGCCTTTCCTGGACATGTCTAAGCTACCTGTCTGTGCTGCTTATGAAACTGGGGACAAGGAGGGCCAAAGACCTGTGCCCTTCCCTGTTGGCATCTGTTTTCCTCCTATAACTCCTATCCTTGTGGGTCAGTTTTGGTTTTCAAGAACACCTCCCTCTGCCTTTTTCACAGAAAAATTGAAATGAGAATTTTTACACAAGAAGTAAACATGCCTCATAATAGTATAGAATCACTGTTAGAGATCTTTGAAAAATCATTGAATGGTAATGGCATTAGGAGCCTGGAGTCAGGCAGATTTTCTGATTCATAGTTGTTCAATCGTGTTCAATCATTTTTAGCTGAGTTCAGTTCTTCAGGATCCCATTTGGGGTTTTCTTGGCATAGATACTGAAATGGTTTGACATTTCCCAGCTCATTTTATAGATGAGGAAATGGAGGCAAATAGGGTAAAGAGACTCTCTCAGAATCATATAGCTAGTAAGTATCTGAGACCAGATTTGAACTTACAAAGATGAGTCTTCCTGACTCTGGAACTGGCACTCTATTCACTGTGTCACTTAGCTGCCTCTGATCAATAAGCTTGACATTCATTGCTGACAATTATAAAAACAGATTTTAAAATGGTCATTTGTGGGTACTGACAAAGGGAAGGGATGATCAGACAAAACCAATATGCTCTCACCGAGGACAAGTTATACCAGACTAATATTGTGTCCTTTTTAAAAAGGGGGAAAAGGAGAGGTTTATTGATGATTTTTGTTTGTTACACCCAATCACTTCCAGGGGTGTGCTGAAGGCAAGTTTAACAGCACAGAAACAGATTGTAACATTTTTAGCATGAGTATTTAAATCAGCAAGCTACAAATCAGGATTTAATATATTGTTTGTTGATTGTTGATTATTAAGAAAGTAATGGAGAAAAAGTTAATAATGCTTTAATCTTCAAACTTTAAAGTATATCATGCATACTTATTTTTTTTGTGCCCCAGAGAATCAATTAAATATTTACCAACATATCGCTGCCCAATAACTTACTGTGCCACAATTTCTGTCATTACCTAACTGAAGTAACAAAGTCACTTGAGACCATATTGGCTTTGTTTAATCACTCCTTCCCTTTGTCAGTACCAACAAATGATCATTTTAAGATCTGTTTTTATAATTCTGCCAGGGAATAATGTCAAACTTATTAGTCAGAAGCAGCTAAATGGCACAGTGGATAGAGTACCAGTTCTGAAGTCAGGAAGACTCATTTTTTGTGAGTTCAAATAAGATACTTACTAGCTATGTGACCCTGAAAAAGTCATTTTTGTCTTCATTTCCTCATCTATAAAATGAGCTAGAAAAGAAAATTGCAAACCACTTCAGTTTCTTTGCCAAGGAAATTCCAAATGGAATCCCAAAGAACTTACTGAAAATGATTGAACATGACTGGACAACAACTATTAATCAGCTTCCAGTCCAGCCACTGTATCAGTTAACTCCATCAGAGAGGATGGCCATTAACCCCATCCAGTATTGATTGCTGACCAAATGCCAACAATCATGGAAACCTAGGAGTACTGGAAACACAGAATTTCTCTCCCTCCTCCTTATCCCCAGATATTTTTCTAACCGGAAACCATTATCTCTTTTGGAGATAAGACCCACTAACTTCCTCTGTAGATCTTGCAGATTCTTTCTTTTAATTGGCCTCCATAAATAAAAACCCAGAAAAGAAAGCTCTTGCCCAATCCTTGGCACCATAAATTGGCACAACATAAGAAGTGGATATGGGGACTTCTGATGAAGATGACTGCCTGAATTGGAGTCAGACCTTGTAGCTCCCACAAAAGCCTGATGTTTTTACCAGGATACGTAAAGATCAAAAAGACAATGAGAAACTACAACAAATGACAAGAGATCAGCCAGAAGTCCAAGGACAACAGGAAAGGCAGATGCCTGCAAAGGTAGAACTGATTCGGGGTAGCAGCCCAGTTCAACCATGGGTGGATCAGAGACATATAGCCAAAAGGCTCTGTCTGAAGAAAGCAAGAGTGGGACTCCATCCCAGCCTCTGAAAGCCCCAGAGTAGACAAAATCTTGCAAGTGCCTATTAGTTGCAAGGACCAGCATAAAACAATATATCTTAGACCGTATCACCTTCAGCTTTAAAGTTCAAATGTCCTGTACACAGCTGAGAGAACAGAGAAGACTATAAAATCCAGGGTTCTGAATTTCAAAGACTGGAGTGAGAATGGGGAAGAAGGGGATTTACCCTGGGATATGGAAGTCAGCTCAGGAACTTGGGGATTCTGGGCAAGATAAAGCTAGACTGACCACCATATTCAAAAGTGTATCAGCTTTGCAAGGGTCAATGTTGAAAAATTACTTATGCATATTGTTTGCAAATAAAAAGCTTTAATAAAAAATAAATGTATCAGGGATGGAGTTTGTGACACAAAGCCTCAATTCAGGAACTAAAGGTAGAGAAAGCAAATCAAAGAAAAATACTGATCAGTATCAAAACTTCTTGTAAATCCAGAGATTCTCCCCTCAGAGGAAAATAACTTTATAACAAATGCAAATAGACTAAAAGGAAAAATTTGAATTTTCCACATTAGTATATGAATACTTAGAAGAAATGAAACAAAAGATAAAAAAAATTGAAATATAAGTTCTAGAGGAAATAATCTGCAGGAGAATAAATAGCTTAAGAAAGAAAGAGGAAAATCTTACCCAAGAAATAAACTTACTGAAAATGGGTATAAACCAAACAAAAATCAGTGACTCTATGAGGCAGCAAGAAATAGTAGAATAAAATCAATACTGTAAAAAATAGAAGAAAATATAATATCTGATTAAAAAACAAGTGACCTGGAAAAATAGGTCAACGAAGGATAATTTAGAAATCACTGGGCTCCTTGAAAACCATAATTTAAACAACAATAACAATAAAAAAAACCCACCCTGAAAACTGTGTTAAGAAATCATAAATGAAAAATTTCCAGCTCTATTAAAACTTAAAAGGGAAAATAAAGACAAAAAAACTCCACTGCTCTCCCCTTCTGAAAGGAAGCCTAAAAGAAAAAGTCTCAGGAATGTCAGTCAAAATCCAAAGTTCTCATGTTAAAGGAAAAGTACTATAAACATCCAGAGAGAAGTAATTGAATTACCAAAAAAACTATAATAAGGAAGACCCAAAAGTTTCTATTACAAATTGGAGGAGATTTTGGAATAAAATATTCTAAAAAGTAAAAGATATAGACTTATAATAAAAAATAATTTATCCCACAGATTGTAATCTTGTTGGGGGTAGGGGTAGAATGTATCTTTAATGAAATAGAGGACTTTCAAGAACTTTCTTGAAGGAATACAAAAACTAAAGATATGTAGGAAGGGAAGCCTAGAAATGTAAATTTATTTGAGAAATTGGAAGTTGTTATATGGTGGGCTGGGGAACTATATCCATTCTGAACATTCATATCTTTAAAGAGTATTGAGGGACTTAGGAAAAATAGCAGTCTTGGGGAGGATTGTTGCTGTTGTGTAGGCTTGAACAAGGGAAAAAGAAATGAGTGTTCTGCTACATTTGTGGAAATAATTTTCATTTTTTATAAGTTGATAATTTTTAAAAGTCAAAATAATAGAAACATAAATGGATACGGTTTTGTTAAAAGATCACCCTCTTTTGGAATGTGTGCTTTCTTTGTATCTCCAGCACATTCCACATGGTAAATACTTGATAATTTTTTTTATTCTTTCCATCTAGTTAAATCAGTTCCTCTCAAATAATATTTGATTTGATTCTCATAAGAAATGTTAGTTAATTGTTCATCTCTCCTAAGAATGTTTCTTGAGTTCATCTCATGATAGAAGCTAAAATCTCTCATTTCCCCCTGGAATTCTCCATAAAACAATAAAAGTGAACTCAGTTCAGTTCTCACCAGAAATGAAAAACATTTAATTAAAAGTGGCCCAATAGTAATCTAATTTTCACTAGATGCAATGAATAGAGTGCAGGTGATGGCCTTGTGGGCTAATAGGTTCTGGGCTTGAGGAACAAAGGGGAAACTATGGATAATGATTACAGGAGAATCTGCTACAGAAAGAAGAAAGCAGGGGCGGTGAGAACAATCTGAAGAATGTTGAGGAAAAAATAGGGCATTCTCCTTTGATTTAAGTGGTGGAAATCAGCAGGTTGTGAGAAGAGATTCAAAACCTTCATAAGTGAATCTTCAACCCCCTCCCTTCACTTTCTGTCCAACTCTACCAGAAACTTTCATAGAGTTCTCCACTACAGACTGAGTTGTTCTGGGTATTATTGTCCCAGTTTTCTCTGCTATTATTTTCAGAGTGAAAATAATCTCTAGAGTATACATGTGGAGAGTGTCTTCTCTATTCCTTTGCTAATCGTTTTAATCCCAATTAAATATTTTACTTTTACAATATCATGACTTATCTGTTAGCAAGGTACAAAACCAGGTCAGATGATTTTTAAAAAATTTGCTGAGCTGGTCTTTCCAACTGCTAACACTTTTTGCTTTCAGAATAGACAGGTAGGGGCAGTAAATTGGTGCAGTAGATAGAATACCAACCAGGAAGTCAGGAGGACCTAAATTCAAATCTAATCTCAGACACTTAACATTTCCTAGCTGGGTGACCTAGGGCAAATCACTTAATTCCAATTGCCTTGAAAGATACTCCATGTTGATCAGGTCTTCACCTAGATTGTTACATATTGCCTCCTATATCAGAATATATTCATTGAAAGTGGGGACTATATATTTGAGGTTTGGGGTTTTGTATTTTTTGTTGTTGTTTTTTGATATCTCCAATACTTTGAATCCCAGTCTTTATGTGATTGGCACATATTAAGCACTTAATAAACTCCTCTCCATTGACCATGCTCTCTTCATATTCTGTTGCCCCTGGGTAGGTCCTAACAACTTCATTCTCTGATTCACAACTACACTAATAGAGACCTATCAAAGTTAGATACCCTACTTGCACTTCCTCAGTAAAGACCCTTATTGTTTCTACTTATGGATCCATTTTAACTTAATCTTAGACCAATGGTTTCACCAGCCACATTGTTGGGTAAGCCTGGCTTCAGTGAGATGCAGTCTGTGACTTGAACAATCTAAAAATTTGTCCACAGCTATGTCCAGAATGCCCTCTTTTGGATCAGGGATTCTTAACCTAGGATTCACAAACTTTTAAAATAAGTATGCTTTAACTACTATATTTTAGTATATATGGTTTCTTCTGGAATTGTATATATTTTATTTGATGTGTTCACAGATAGCATTCTGAGAAAAGGTCCATAAACATCACCAGCACACCAAAAGTAGTCTATGAATCCAAATTCAGAACCCTTACTTTTGTTAAAAATTCCAGTCTCAGAGCAGAAGACATAGGATAAATTCAGAGCTCTAACTTTTTATTTCTTTTGTCCTTTCAAAATGCATTAAGTTCCAGCCAGGCAATGGCTTACGACAAGCTTCAGAGGACTAGCAAAGCTAAATTCAGAGGTTAGCTACCAAGCGATGAATTATTTAACCACTGATGTGCATAGATGCAGAGAGTGACCACAAAATGAAATTGTGGTAAATGACAGTTATTTTCTCCTTCCACCAGATTACTTTTTTTGTACCTTTTTTCTTATGGATTTGGAATTCTGTTTATGTAAAGAACCCTGGATGGAGAAATTTCTTTTCCCAAGGTTAGATCAGCAGCTGTTCAGCAACCTAGAATCTTTTTGTCATTGTTGTTGTATTGTTCCATTATGTCTGTCTCTTTGTGACCTCATTTTGGGGTTTTATTGGCAAAAATATTGGAGTAGTTTGTTATTTCCTTCTACAGATCATTTTACAATTGAGGAAACCGTGACAAACAGGGTTAAGTGACTTGCTCAGGATCACACAGCTAGTAAATGTCTGAGACCAGATTTTAACTCATAAAGACTCTAGGTTTACCATTCTATCTCTACGTGCCACCTTGCTGTTCAACTTAGGATATTATAGAGGGGCAAAGCAAGGTACCAGAGTGACATAGTCAACTTTGCACAGCCCTCCCTCACTTAAATCCAATTCACTTGTATGTCATAACATCACTTTCCTAATGTCATGGTCTGAATTCTTCAAGAATGAAGGACAAACAACAGTTAGAAGAGTATTGTCAGGGGAAGGACTTAAACTCAGACCTCCCTAACTTTGAGACTGAGTCTATCTTCTATTCCATATTTACCTCTTTGAATATATTTACCATTTGTTATGAATTATAGTTACTCATTCATGCGTTATTCCAGACATGTGTGGATTGCCTTACCCCAGAGCTTAGCAGAGTACTCTGCACACAAATAGATGTTTAATAGACATTTGCTGAATTGAATTGAACAATTTGTCTTATTTCGTTAAATAATCTACCCTGCTCTGAAATCAGTGTTCAGTTTGCTACAGGCTCTAGTTATTCGGAAAGCTACAAGAAACACAACCAAGTGTACAGATTTCCTGAGCCTCAGTTTGGTTTTCTTCCATGATTCAAATGTTTTCTACTCACAGCACTTCTGTTCCAACTCCAAACAAAGCACTTCTAGAGAAGGGTAAATATTTTCCCTAGCAGACAGGATGCTGACTACTGACAGGTGAACAGCAAGCACCTAAACATACATTCTTCCATTCTCAGGTCAGGAAAATGTGTCATATTCCCAGGCCCCCACGAATTGGAGCCTGTGATCTTTTCCAAAATAAGTGCAAAAGGGCTGGTGATGCAAAGACTGAAAGGGGCTTGATTCTGTCATCAATCCAAAGCTTCAGTGACTAATGTATCAAGAACAATTTGAAGCAGTGCTGGGTCATGGGAGAGAGAGAGGGGGAAAATGTTTGGAGGAGCCTCAAGGAAACCACTAACCAAAAATTCATTTCACTTAAAAACAATTCACCAAAAAAACTTTTAAAAATTAAATTTATTTTAAAATATTACTAATAATTTATTTTTTCTCTCTCTCACAAATCCCTTGAGGAAGTAAAAGAAAAAAAAATAAACATGAATAATAATATTCAATATTTTGGGGAGATCTGGAATCTTTCCTAATCAAAGTAGAGAGAAAGACAAAATCTTGTCTGTCTTCTGTAAGTTATCTGATTACCCAAACCCTTCTAAACTGCTTGTGGAAAAGGAATTTTGGAAAGTACTTGGAAAATGATTATTGGTTCTTTACAAAAGATCAAAAGATATCACAAAGGGTGAAAATAATAATGAGGAAGGATATAGAGACAGATTATCAAACAAAAATTAATAGTCAACCAAAACAAAATCCCAAATTGTCTAAGAATGTATATTTCCTCTTACGCATTGAATCTATCACTTCTCTCGCAAGAGGTAGGTATCATTTCTCATCATTAGTCCTCTGGAATCATGGTTTCATCAAGAATTTATTAAGCCAAAAAAAGATAAAAAACAAACAAAAAAGGAATTTATTAAGCACCTGTTAGGTATCAGACATATTTATATTCCTGTTGGGAATATAAAGACAACAATTAAACAGTTCCTGTCCTCAAGGAGCTTACATTCTGCTGTGGCACTTAAATTTAGAAGAAACTCTTATTATAGTACTAGCTCATTTCTTGTAATAAGACAGACCTAGATTCAAATCCTGATTATAAGACATATTGGCTTTGTGAATTTGGGAAAGTAATTTTCTAAAGACTATAAATTACTGAAGAGTTATTGAACCTTCTTGGTAAAAGGTATTTCCTTACTTTGAGATCTCTAAAAATGATAAAATCACTGGACATAAATTATCAAAATCAAGTTTTTTATGGTTACAAAGTGCTTTATCCATATTATCATTCCAATTGATAATAACAATTTTTGGTGGATTATAGTTTTTAGTATTAATGTCATATCCTATTGGATAAGTTCAGAGAAGGAGAGAACTATCTTTTAATTGCCTAAACTAAATCTTCCAATCACTTATCACAGTATTCTGCACACAGTTGGCATAAATGTTGATAAAATGTTTGTGAGATGAGTGAAACCTGTGAGTTAAATAATAAATAAATAAATAAATGATTTTTTTAAAAAGATACAGACCTATGATTTTCTCAGGATGGGTAATGCCCAATGGGGAAACTTTCTATCTACATAAACCTATTATTTTTCTCTTATTTAAATTTTTTAAAAAGTTATTTTAAGGGCACACAATATTTATTAGAGTCAGGACTTGAACATATAACCTTCTGACTTTAAGATTAGCCTTCTCTATACTTTGCCTGAATGCCTTTCGATGCAATATCATTGGCCAGAAGCTGAGCTTGGTAAGTGAGCTTAAGTGATTTGATAAAGATCTTACAACTGTAAATGGCAGAATAAGCACTTGAACCCTGATCTCCTGATTCTAGACTACACCATGTTGCCTCCTATCAGGCTTACAGGTCTGTTTAGATTCAGGAGTGGGAAACATTTTTTTCTGCCAAGGACCATCTGGATATTTATAACATTATTCACAGGCCATACAAAATGATCCACTAACGGAACTCAAAAGGTGGGAGATTGTTGTATCTAGTTTTCAGCTCATCATTTCCAACGTTTAATTATGTAGGTGATTTTGTGGGTCTTAATGGGATGCTGCCCATTCCTGGTTTAGAATAATGTTCCCAATCAAGTCGACTCAGGGATCCTAAAGATGTAGTGTCTGTGGTCTACAAATGTCTCCTCTAACAAATATTCCTCACTTGCTGCCAGGAGACTTTTGTCAGACTTTTTGATTCCCAGGATATTATACTAGTACAAACATATATATATGTATATATAATTAATATAGTACTAATATGTGTATATATTAGTTATATGCTATTCTAGTATATACTAGATGTTCTCATCAGAATCTATTGAAGAATGATTAGTTTTTTTCTTTTGTTTTCTGTTAATTAGGCTGTAACTTTCCAATGTGTTTCCTTTATCAATCAAACCATTTGCTTTGAGATAGTTTCTACAAGGTTGAGTGCTTAAGTATTATTGGGCTCATTATGAGTATGGAAACTGATGTGATTAGCATGAATGTTGCTTCCCTAGAATTCTACTGCCTGGCAACCTATCTAGAGCTACACAGAAGACTGTTAGTTTAAAAAATATGTTAAAAGGTTCTTGAGAACATTTTCTTTGATATCTTGTAAACACTTTGGGAAGATAAAGAATATTTACCAAAGAAAGTGGAGATGACAAAATCTTCTCTCTTTTCTGTAAGTTACCTGACTGCACAAACTCTTCTAAAATTCCTGATAGGATAGGAGTTTGGGAAAGTACTTGGGAAATTATTATTAGGCTTTTTTAACAGAAGATAATAACAAAAATTATGATAAATCATGAAGGAGGATCTAGAGACAGAAGTCCTGTATTTGATCTGGGAAAACAAGTCATTTGATGGACCAAGATGCTGATAGGTCTTCACACTTTGCAGTATATGATACTAACTTTGGATCCTCTCAGAAATTCAGGATTCCTGACTCTTTGTAAGCAAGGAATCATATTGCCCAGAAAATAATCATGAGAGAAGTTTGAGTAGAACTATAACTTTAGCACATACTTGAGAAATGTACTGCTAAAAAGCCTAAAAGGAGCAGCTTTTGATATTGTACACAATCTAATGCCTGCAAAGACTAAATTCACATGGCAAGTATGCTTTTAAAGACTAGAAAAGTAATTTGTGATAGTCATGGTGTCCCATGTATATTCAATTCATCCAGTCTATCATTTAGGGCAGAGGTTTAAAAAAAAAAGCCTTTTTGATTTTGTAATTTATGTGGACAGTCAACTATACAGACTTACAGAGAGAGCAGCAATAAAACTTGAGGAAGCAGATGAGGTCAGAATGGAAGAAGTATGCAGAGGTATGATATTCCACCGAGGGCTGAAGGCACACCTAATCTGTCTTGAGTTTGAATGGAAGCCACAAGATTTGATCAGTTGCTAAAAAAGATTAAATCAACTTTAGGATGATCTCAGAGTTGCAAATAGTGACCTAATTGGAAAAATTCAACTTTGACTAACTCCAGATTATTTTCTCTTGTGCAATTAGAGAAATCAGGCAAAGGTGATAAGGGTCACCACTGACTTAGTAGATTTGAAGGCAAGAGTTTAATGAAAACTTGATGAGAAATACAGGATTGGACAGAACTATTTCATTTGGAAAAGCTAGTGGTCAGAAAATAGAGGTCATAATGATCTGAAACATGGACACTTCCAACAGAGACTGATAAAGTGATAAAAAAAAATCTCTTTTGTTACAAATGTGGACTCAATGGTTATATTTGTATCTGTGGATTAGAGTGGAGGACAAAGACTTTAGATGACAGAAACTGATGTCCATAGAACCTGCATTGAGAAAGGAAAATAAAACTAGGTAACACCAAGCCCTAAAGCTTGACCTTGCCACCAAAATGATTATATTTCATTAAGAACCATTGGAAATTATGCAATAGTCATTGTCAAGATTAAAGGTAGAGATTGTCCTACCATCCTGGGCAATGGATCATGAGACCATAGATGGAGAGCTTCAAAGGACTTCAGAGGTCAACCAGTCTAGGCATTCTTATTTTTTTTTAATAACTGTATTTCAATGTAATTGATTTCCTTTGTAATTCTATGTTTTTTTTTTATTTAAAAACATTATTTTGGGAAAGAATCCATAGGTTTTGCTAGACTAAAAGGACTTGAAACAAAAAAAGGTTAAGAACCCTGATCTTAAACCAACTCCCTCATTTACAGATGAAAAAACTAAGTTTCAGGGAAGGTAAGTGATTACCAAGGGAGTACAGATCCTGCCTGGGCTCATGAAAATGGGTGAACTTTCTAAATGAAAAATGAAGTCCTGAAAACTTTGATATATTATACCTACAGTGTGTTTCATTTTCCCCTCAAAGCAAGCTAATTTTGACCCTCTTCTTTTTTAAAATTCAATTTTATTTTATTTTCAGCTCCAGATTTTTTCCCTTCTCCTCTCCTTCCCCTACCCATTGAAAAGACAAGAAAAACAAAACCAATTACAAGTAGTTATACAAAATAAATTTTTACATTTATTCATGTTTTAAAAAATCAGCAAGAAAAAAGAAAATGAGTCTCAATCATCATGAGTTCTTTGGATTTATGGTTGGTCTTTGTATTGATTAGAGTTCTAAGTCTTTCAAAGTTGATCTTTGAAATATTACTATCCCTGTGTAAATTGTTCTCCTGGTTCTACTCACTTTCCTATGCATTAATTTTTTCCTGAAACCATCCCTTTGATCATTTCTTAAAGCACATCCGGTATTCTATCACATTCATATACCACAACCTCTTTAGCTATTCTCCAATTTAAAGACTTCCCCTCAGTTTCCAATTCTTTTTGATACTATTTTTAAAATTTAATTTTAGTTTTATTAATATCTTTGTTTCTTTGGTTTTTTGGTTTTCACTTTTAGTTTTGAATATATCCCTCCTTTCCCTGTCCAGAATGCCACTTCTTGTGACAAAAAGAAAAAAGAAGAAAGGGATTTTAAACAAATATAAAACCAGCTTACACATGTGGATTGTAAATATTCCTGATGATTTCCCATGAAAATCACACCATCAAGAGTTTAATATATGTTATTTAAGCCTAACAGAAAAGCCCAAACAAAATTTTCACATGGAATATTTGATTTCTTATAACCTACTTATAACAAGAAGAGAGCTCCAAACCCCTCAATCATATACTTTGAATAGTAGTGATTCCAGACATTTTGGTTGACTTATTTTTAAAATAGCAAAAACAATATTGAGACATGCTCCCCAAACCCCATCCCTGTTTCAATGAATCTGTGATCTCCTCAATGTGGGTACTCCCTCCAGTGGTGGAGGAGGCAATTCATCTATACCTTTTCATTCTTTGAAACTTTTGTCCAAATTCTGTAACTCTTTCATAAGGAACATACCCAATGAGCTGGCGTCTCTCCTCTAAATCTTATGATATTGTATGGATACCATACAATGGAACATACAGACTGTCTGTTAGTTATCCTTTGCTCAGACTTCAAGACCAGCCCATGTCCTTTGCTGACCACATTTCTAGCTGATAGTATCACTTGCACTCATTTCCCCCTGCAATTGTCAGTTATATACTGTAGCTTACTCATATTGCCACAAAATTCTGCATTTCCTTTTTGGTGGCCCACAAACTTTAAATCTTTACAATTTATGGTATTGTATGACTCACAGCCATATAGCAACATAGTCATGTTTAAAAAAATGGGTTTTACAGGGAGAAATTTGGGGTCATTAACATATTTTGATAATTCTTAAAGCCAGCTCTCTCCCTTCCTCCTGGTCAGTTCTTATTCATCTGCAGTGAATCTTTAAGTTATATTTACTAATGAATGAATTGGATATACACAATGTATATTTATCATTTATTTAAAAAATATATGTAGATGGTTAGACTACAGTCTTTTGAATGATTCTGGATCTCATTTAAGAGATAATCTAATATCTCAAGCAGCCAACACAATCAGTAAATCAGAACATATGAAAGATCTCTTCATTTCTAGGGAAAGACTTCCTTTGGGAGTCTAGGTTGAACATTCTTCTTGACTCTCTTATTATCTGCATATCATTATATATATATATATATATATATATCATAGTGTTTTATAGATAGATGGATAGATAGTGTTGTATGCTTCCCTTGACATTAATAACCAAAGAGTCATTAAACAAAAGTCTTCTGTTATATATCTTGAGCAATTGTGACATGTATGAATGGAAAACATCCTATTGTGGAAAAGTCTTAAAGGTAGTATTTTGCTTAACTGAGGCAAATGCTTTTTTCCCCCCTCAATAGTATTTTGTTTTTCTGATTACATGTACAGATCATTGGCAACATTCATTTTTGTAAGATTTTCAGTTCTAAATTTTTTTCTCCTTATCTTTTTTATCTCCCTTGTCCCCTAGACAGCAAGCAATATGATATTTATCATCCAAATGCTTTTTAAGTGGTCAGTGAACAATAATGCAATAGGAGATTATATAATCCACGTCAGTAGCCTCAAATTCAAAATAGAATCGTCATAAAGTTCCTTGCAAGCCTCATATTGATTCGGTTTTAAAGTATAATATTATTTATATTTTATTGTATTTTTATTTATTTTGTTAAATGCTTTCCCAATTACATTTTAATCTGGTTCAGGTCTCACTGGGAGTGTTGGTAGTCACATAAGTTGTAATGGTCATTTTTAAAATTCTATGATTTTTTTTCCCACCATTATCCCCAAAGTCACTTCTTTTCCCCAGAGTAACAAGAGAGAATAGCCAATCAGAAAAAATGGTGGGATTGGTCATTGTTACCCTTCACTTCTCTTTTTGGTATCCTTCCCCTTCTCCCTGTGAGCTCTCCCTCCTTTCCCCTCCCTCCCCCCCTTTCCCTCTCTCTCCCTCCTTCTTCCTCCCTCTGTTTCCCTCTCTCCCCGTTTCTCTCCCTTCCCCTTCTTCCCTCCCCTCCCTCTGTCTCTGTCTGTCTGTCTCTCTCTTCCAGACTTCTTTTTTTGTTTTGTTAGGAAATTGGGGTTAAGTGACTTGCTCAAGTAAGTGATAAATGCCTGAGGACAAATTTGAACTCAGGTCCTCTTGACTCCAGGGAGGGTACTCTATCCAGCACCTTCTAGCTGCCCCTCTCTCACAGACTAAGAGAACTAGTACTCTCCAACA
The DNA here is from genome assembly GCA_023553655.1 of Myrmecobius fasciatus. Lineage (NCBI taxonomy): Eukaryota > Metazoa > Chordata > Mammalia > Dasyuromorphia > Myrmecobiidae > Myrmecobius > Myrmecobius fasciatus. The sequence goes on from JAJPUD010001368.1 coordinate 60,489, forward strand.
ACTTCCTTAAAAATTCAGTCTTTTATTACCTGCAAAAGACATTCACATTACTTTATTTGATCCTCACAAATCTGTGAGGCTGGTCAAGCAGGGATTATGATATGTCTATTTTGTGGATTAGGAAAATAAGACTCGGGTTAAGGGATTTGTAGAAGATCACATAGCTAGTAAGTGGGAGAACCAGGGTTAGGCTCAGGTTTCCTAATTCCAGGTCAATGTTTATTCCACTGTAATAGACAGTCTTTTGTTTAAAAACAAAACAAAACTAAACAAAACCACAAAACCCAGTCAATTCCCATGTATGGAGATTTATATGACTGATCCTCCCAGGAATATTTGTATTTTCCAATAGGAGTGAATGGAAAAGACCTCAAAGAAACTTTTCTTTCATAGGGGAATTTCAGACATTGTGGGAGCTAGCTAGAGGAACTATTGTGGGGAAAGAGGATCTTCCTGGAACTCCTAAAAAAAATCCCCTAAAAATGAAACTACACCAGTTTGGAATGTTACATTAACTTCTCACATTCTGTATTTAAAGCTGATCATGAAAGAGAAAATAATTAACTGGTATCCTAAATATGCATTCTGTTTCCCGAATACCTTCCTTGGTAGAAAATCATTGGATTTGTGTTTCCTGAAGGATTTTTGCTTCAACTCTTTACCTACTCTTCTCAAATGAAAGCTGCATAAAAATGTTTAGACATGAAAAGCCCTTTGTATTTGTTAATCTGGATTACTTCAGTCACACATCTAGGTAGTTTTGTAAAGTTCTGACAAGCTTTCTAATAGTCAGTGGCAGCTGAAGGAACTTGATGCTGAATGACCCTGTGGAGGAACCCTGCAATTGAAAGTGAAAATCTATCAACTGGTCACTGTTAAGTTTTTTGATTGAAACATGGGTTAGCAGTTACATTTGGAAAATAAAAGACTATTTGAAGAAAGGCAAAGTACAACGAGCATAAAATCTGAGAAGCTTTAAAAAGAAGGGTTTCCAAGGAGTAAGAAGAGTCTGTTGGGGGTCAAGTGGGTAGGAGCTCAGGCTAAGCTCTGCTGCATACTATCTGTGTGACCTAGATTTTAACTTCTGCATGGGTAGTTATATTAGAACATCTTTGACCTACCTTCTAATTCTAGATAAATAATGCTTTAATCCTGTGTTTTATATCTTTTCTCCCTCTGTATCTTTTCTTCCTTGCTAAATAATAATCTCTGTGAAGGAATGGCTTGTCTTATTTATATTTGGATAATAAACATGCTGATAGAAAAGGACTTGAGCAGTTTCGAAGGGAACTAGGTTTTCTATGAAAAGAGCCCAGAAGCTTTCTCCCATAATTACCTGGGCCTGAGCTTCATTGGCAAAGGGGTATAGAAAGGAGCTTTTAGGGGAGGTGGAAACCAGAGAAATGAAGGCAGATTTGTGGGAGTTATGACAATTAGGAAAGCAAAACCAGCTGGGTAATGTCAGTATGCTGAATACAAAGAGGAGCTCCTAAGTCAAGCTGAGAACTGTGGGAACCACATTTGTTCTGGTAGTGCCATGCTGAGGATCCATGCTTGAGAAATGAATACAGACTAAGTGAGCATCATCAGGCCAGAACAAGTGAATGAACAGAAGCAGGTGAGAAGCAGTGAGATGCAGAGGTGACCTTCCCAAGCTCCCTGATTCCACTCATGTCCCTGGAACTTTCTCTGATGGTATTGTGAGTTTGTTTCTGTAGGGAATGGGACTGATCTTGCTGGGGAGGGAGAAGGGAAATCAAACACAGTCAATGCTTAATAAGTATTTGTAGAGTTAAATTGTGCTGATGTTGAAATTAGGCAATGTTGCTGTCCCATCAACCTTAAAAGCAAGGAAATCCTCTACACAGAGTGAAAATTCACTCATTCAACACTAAAAAAGCAAAAAACAAACAAACAAAAAACCACCTCAGAGCCATTTATTAGATACCTACATTGCAATGTGTTAGGTGCTTAGGAGGATACATGACATGGTACAAGTATAACCTGGAGTTAGGAAGTTCAAATCTAATCTCAGAAGCTTAATAGCTGTATGATCCTGGCCAAGTCCCTTAACCTATGTTTGCTTCAGTTTTCTCATCTATAACATGGGGACAATAATATACCTGTCTCAGGGATGTTGTAAGGATCAAATGTGAAAATAATTATAAAATGTTTACAAATGTGCCTGGCACATAATGAGCACTATATACATGTAACTTGCTGCTACTATTATTATTTATTAGGGGTGTTAAGACATGTGTATACACATAGATATAGATGTAACACATATTAGAATATGATACATTCTCAAGAGAAGTACAAGATGCAAAAGCTCAGATAAGTGAGAAATCATTTACAATTTAGGATTGGGATAAGTGGGATCAAGAAAGAGTCAACCCTTCTGGGTCTCAGCTTTTTCACCTATAAAATTGAGGGCAGATTGGACCTCTACATTTCCTTCAAGCTACAATTCTATGATTCTTTGATCCTAGGGCTTCATGGAGGAAGCATTGGAGTCAGACTCTCAAGAATGAGCTAGATGTCATTAAGTATAGCTGAGGGCAAACATTCCAGGTATAGGGAACAATATGAATAAAGGAACAGAAATGGGAAATACATGATCTTCAAGAATAGTGAGGAGTCCAGTTTGGCTAGAGTGATCAGTTTATGGAGGAGAGTAGTATGAGATAAGGAAAATCAGTTGGACCCAAATTTTGGAAGGCTTTGAATATCAGGTTAAAGAGTTTAAATATTATTGGTTAAGCAACAGGGAACCAATGAAGTTTTTTTGAGTAGAGGAGTAAAATAGTCAAATTTGAGTATGAAGAAAATCTAATGTGTAGAAGAGAAGAGTCATTAAGGAACTATTTTGGTGTTCTAAGTGAGAGAATCTGAACTAGGATGGCAGCAGTAAAATGATAGATGCAAGAGAGAATGTATAGACTAATTTTTTATTTAATATTTTTATTTTCCCCAATTACATGTAAAACAATTTTTACATATGTTTTTAAAACTTTGAGTTCCAGATTCTTTCCCTTCCTCTTCACCCCTACTCCCATTAAGAAGGCACATGTAAAATTATGCAAAACATTTCCATAAAAGTCATGTAGTGAAAGAAAACAGAGATCTCTTCCCCCCCAAAAAAAAACCACTCAAGTAAAATAAAGTAAAAAAAAAGCACGCTTTAATCTGTATTCAGACATACTCAGTTCTATCTTTGGGTATGAATAGCATTTTTCATCATAAGTCCTTCAGAGTAGTCATAGATCATTTGTATTGCTGAGAATAGCAAAGTTATTCATAGCGAATCATCCCACAACATTGCTATAATTTAGTATACCATACATTTCACTTTGCTTGAGTTCATAGAGGACTTTCCAGATTTTTTGAAATTATCTCGCTCATTATTTCCCATGAAACAATGATATTCCATCATAATCACATATCACAATTTATTCAGCCATTCCTCAATTGATGGGCATCCCTTCAATTTCCAGTTTTTTGCTCAGAGAAAAGAGCTGCCATAAATATTTTTGTACATGTGGGCACAAACTAATTTAAAGATAGAGAAGAACTTGGGTGATCATATAATGTTCAAACATTGGGTCAATGCAAAATACTTGGGTGCAACATTGGAGTCATGCTGTCATCAGAGTATTTTCAATCAAGTCAATAAATGTTTATTAAGTACTTAACAGGACTAAGCACTGAGGATATAAAGAAAGGCAAAAATTCTTCCTGCTTTCACGCAGCTCTTAATCTGTTGGGGCAGGCAACATGCAAACAATTTGTACAAACAAGATACATACAAGATAACTTCCCTGCCAAAGTGCAGATTACAACTTGTCCTGGACAATTTTTTGTCCATTCCTATCTGTAATTACTCTGCAGATAATCAGCCCTTTGCTGCTGGAGACCTTACTCTGGTTGTCTTAATGCTATCTGGGTAGAACAACACTTAGGCATTCATAGATTATTCCTCCTTCTTATTGCAAATATGTTATGTTCAATGTCTTTTACATCCCTTCTCATCTTGGGATCACTCTTGTTAATTTACCAGAGCTCCCTCAAGCTGACCAAGAGGATTCTGGCAAGAGGCCTGATGAACATAAATGGGTTAGAAGAATTAAAAATATGATAGCAAATAAGAGTATTTCAAATCATGTAGTTAAAACAGCCAAATATGTTATCAAATTTTAATTAAGCTTTTTTTCCCCCTTTTTGGCATCAGGGAGACAGCCATAAAAAATGACTTAGATTAGAAAACTCATAAAATGAATGCAAATCAGTGATATAGTAGTTAATGGGCTAAATTTGTAGGAGAAAAGAAGAAAGAAAGGAAAAGGACTGACAAAGGAGTTTGGCAATGTTTCCTTAGTACCAATTGTCATTGGATCTCGACAACAGAAACAAATCATTATTTCTACATGATTTAGAGAATAATGAGACAAACAAGAAAGCAAGAATATACAGTAGCCTGATCCAAAGGCTGGTATAAAGGAAGCTGAGGCAAATTGTCTAAGCCAGTGAGTCACAAATGAAGAATGTGGTTCAGGCCATCTGCAACCGAGATAAAGAGAACAGGATGGTCAGGGGCTTCATAGGAGCCAAGGCAAAAGGAAAGGATATCCTGGAGAACGCCAGGGAATTTCCATGTGTGAGCACATGTGGAAAACAAGGCTACAAATAAGGACACATTAAAAATACATCCCTTGTTTCTGCACAAGCTTTTAATAGAAAGTGTAGTAATCAAAAAAGACTATAGGAGTTTGGGATGCAAAATAAAACTAGATTTTTTAAAAAAATTCTAGTAAAAAAGATGGATGAAAAAAGGATTAAAATCTCTATACAGAAAATCATAGAATTTAAACCTTGAAATATGCTTAGGTCCAAGAGTTCTTGACTCTCTCTCTCTCTCTCTCTCTCTCTCTCTCTCTCTCTCTCTCTCTCTGTGTGTGTGTGTGTGTGTGTGTGTGTGTGTGTGTGAAGAATCATTTCAGCAGACTGGTGAAGGCCTTCAAACCCCTTTTAGGAAACTATATTGAATTATATCAAAATGCTGGTATGAAAGTTTAAGAAGAAAAAACTCCTCCTACACTTTTTGCTTAAGAACTCTTGATGTTCCTTTTACAAATGAGAAAAAAACAAAGGCACAGAGAAATATAGGGTTGCTTGCTCAAGATCATTCACATAGAAGTAACAGAAGTTGAATTTGAACTCAGATTCTCTTGTTATTAAACTGCCATTTCATTTGGTGACTTTTTTGGGGGAAAGGTGATATCTCTGGCCCAACTTTTTCCCAATATCATTTTTCCATTCTTCTCTTTACAGCATTCTGGTTGAATTGCCATTTAGTGATCGATACTAGGAGCTGGCAAGTCATATCAAAGTTCTTGCCAGGCAATGGTCCATTTGTCATTACTGAGCTCTTTGGCTCCCTGAGCTTCTAATTTTAATCATCCTAGGCCTATAAAATCTTCCATTTGGGTGAGTGAGGTTTTATCATTTATTGTCCATATCCTATTTGGAAAGTTACTCATTTGCCATGGTCATCTTCCAGCATCTTCCTTTTTCAGAAAAATTTCAATTCAGATTGATTCAATTCAGTAAAATCCTATAAGCCTTGTTATTAGTAAGCGCCTACTATATACAAGTCATTGTCTAGATCCTGAAAACACAAAGGCTAAAAAAGTCATCCCTGTTCTGGAGAAGAACTCATTCAATTAGTCAGAGAGGTGGCAAAGCAAGTAGAGTTTTGCATCTGAAGTCAGTAAGACCTGAATGTAAATCTGACCTCAGATCCTTAATAGCTGTGGATAATTCTACTTCTGCTTCTGTTTACCTCAGTTTCTTCATCTATAAAATGAGTATAAAATGAGGATAGACTGTTGTCTTCTGAGATAATTATGAGATAATATTGTTCAAGTGAATTATAACCTATAAAACTTTTTTTTTTTTTGCTTTTTGCTGAGGCAATTGAGGTTAAGTGACTTGCCCAGGGTCACCCAGCTAGGGAATGTTAAGTGTCTGAAACCAGATTTAAATTCAGGTCTTCCTGACTTCAGGGCTGGTGCTCTATCCACTGTGCCATCTAGCTGCCCCACTATAAAACTTTTTATAAAGACTAGAAAGCAAGATTCTATAAAGACAAGAAAGCAATACTTTGCAGTATTATTATATTATGTATTACAGTATATTATTATTTTCATATTATTAACTGTGTTATTTTTTGTTTTTCTTCTACTGGGAGAATACACAAGATAAATAGATATAAAATACATATACAATTAAATATAAATACAAATACAAAAGTAATTTGAGGAATGGCATATTAAAATTGAGAGAATCAGGAATACTTCATGTAGGACAATGAACTTGAGCTGAGCTTTGACAACCTGTATGACTACCAAGATGGCAGAGAGAATACAGGCAATGCTGCACATTCTTATAGCTAAGGAAATTGAGGCTCAGATGGATGGAACAAGTGATTTCATTTGAATCCAGGTCCTTCTCAACATAACATTCTTTGTCCTGCACTATGGCCAGGCTGGCCAGGCTAGAACAAAAAGCATGAGGGGGAGGAATGGGAAATTAGTCTGAAAAGAACTAGATTGGAATCAGATTTAAAAAGAGCTTTAAACAGAGGAGTCTATGCTTTATTCTGGTTGAGGTGAGTTACTATGTCAAGTCCCAAGAGATGCTCAAATAGGGAGCTGCTTTTAGATGCAACAACATGACCACGTATTTATTCATCACCTATTATATCTTTGAAATTCACTCCATGACTGAATGTGGATTGAAGGGTAGTATTTTCATCTTTTTGTCCCCCCATGTGACTTTTCTTGTATAACATGAGAAATATGAAAATATGTTTAAAAGAATTGCACATATTTAATTTCTATCAGATTGTTTTCTGTTTCAGGGAGGATGATAAGGGAAGGAGAGAGAAAAAATTAGAACACAAAGTTTTACCAAAGTGAATGCTGAAAACTATCTTTACATGTATTTGGAAAAATAAAATACTATTGGGGGAAAAAAGAAACTCGGCTGCAGTTGATGGGAGTAAAGAGAACTTGTAGCACCGTCTAAAAAGTGTCTGCCAGTTGAAGTAGAGATTCTTGGGAGTGGGAATATATAAGTGTCTCTGTTTTCAAGTAATTATCCATCCTGTGGGGAAGACAAAATTTATATTTATTTAACCCTTTGTGCATATTATTTCATTTTATCATAATAAATTATAGGATTAATTTTCCCATTTCACAGATGAAGAAACTGAGACCCGCAGGAGGTGTTACTCTAGTCTTCTTGGCTTTAAGTCTAGAATTCTCTTCATTATACCATGCTGTATTAACCTCTCTCTTTCTGGAGCTAACTGCATTTTGAATTCTCTTCTTCTAATGGAATGGACTTAGAAGTTTATAAATGTCTTCTTTATAAGGATTTGGAGTATTATGTTTCTTCATCAGTGGCTTCTTGGATAAAGGACAAATATTTCAGTCTGACATTTTAAAGTTTTTCACAAATTGACTCCAAACTACCTTATTAGTCTCATTTCATATTATATTCACTTTTGTATACACTCAGTTCCAACCAAACTGTATTCTCCAACCTTTCTTATCCAACTCTCTTGTAACTCTTTGTATTTGTGTAAACTGTGTCCCATGCCTAAAACATGTTTTTTTTTCCCTATCTCTGCCAGCTGAAAACCTCCTTTTCCTTCAAGGATGAAGGCAGGCATCATTTCTTAAGAGGAAACTTTCCTGGGTCGATGCACCCCTCTCTCTCAAGTTCAAGGATTGTTACTATTGTTGCAGTTTTTCTTCTCAGCTTTTCCTTGAGGGCTTTGAACATTTCTTTTGCACAAGAATGCAAGCTTTTTGAAATTAGGGACTACATTTTTTTCATCTTTGTGTCTCCAGAGATACACACTTTACTTTGAATAAAGTTGGAACCTAATATATTTGATACTCTATAAACTAACAATTGTGAAAGAGCTTTGGTTGACACAATGATCGACCATGATTCCTGCTATCTGGCTCCTGACAGAGGTGACTCAAGGTGACAATGAGACACACTCTTTTGGATATGGACAATATGTCAATTTGTCTTGATTATGAATGAATGTTAGAAGGATTTTGTTTTTTTTTCTTTCTCTCTTTTTCCCCCCAGTGGTGTGGATTTATAGGGAAAATAAAAATGTGATTGATAATTGGAAAAATAAAATTTTATTTAAAAAACTTGAAGGCCTTCCAATTGTTCACTGAAGAAAGCCATATACACCCAGAGAGAGGGATGTGAAATATGCACCACAACATATCATTTTCATGCTCTCGATTGATGTTTGCTTGCATTGTGTTTCCTTTATCTGATTTTTATTTCTTGTAGATACGATTTTTCTTGCACAACAATGATGTGTGGAAATATGTATACATATATTCGATTTGTCAAGTATTTTAACATAATTAACATGT